>VDFB02086081.1:129765276-129838701 GCA_007258455.2 Sequoia sempervirens | reverse complement strand
ACACACTAAAGAGAGGGAAAAATATTGTTCTATTAGTAGAAAGGGGTTTACCTTGGTCAAACCCCATTTTGGTAATCAAACCTTGTAATGAAATAAAATGGAAAGGAGGAATGTTGAATGAACAAAATGATACGTTGCAACTCACCAAACCCTAGGAATAAAATGTTGTAAACTTGTGTACAAGATGGCTCCAATGGATGTGGATCTTGAATCTTGCTTGAATGGTATGGATCTTGAATTGAAAGCTTGCTTGAATTATGAAACCCTACATCACAAATGTTAGCTCAAAAACAAACATGATGTACGATGAATTTGACATGATACTTGATACATGAATAATGCTCCAAAAAACTTGATAATCAACTCTTGAATGCTCTCGAATGCTGTTGTAAGCTCTTGTAATCTCTAATTCTCTATAGTGCATGAATACTCAAGGTGCTAGATCACTTGTAAACTTGCTAGGTGAAAGATGAATGAAATAACCTTGTATTTATACTTGTTTATGCCAATTTTCTTGAAATTACAACACTACAGTTGACATGAGATCTAGGAGAATAAAATCCTACCATGAATTTGAAATTAATTTAGGTTTAAGCCACACGAGACTCATACACTAGAAGTTACATATGAGTCCCATTAGGCTCAGACATATTTTTCTATAAATCTTAGATTAATGTGAAAGCCATATTAGGGCCCCAAAACCTAGGTGGGACTCATACACACAAGGTGGTGTATGAGTCCTAGATCTCTAAATCTGGGCAATACAATCCAAAAACATTAATTTCTGATTGGCCAATGTATATATGTCTAGATTAATCTAAAAAAGATGCATTAATTAAGGCATGTGGATGGAAAATAAGGTCAATTAAATAATAAAGAAGCCTAATTAATTAATGAAAACTGTAGATTAGTGTGAAAGTGCAAGAAAAGAATTTACAACACCCTAAATAAGATACAATTATGTCCATTTATTTCACAAGATCCCAAACAAGTGTGAAAATGTAAAGGGATACATTTTTCTACACTACACTAACCTATTGTATTGTGCAATGTGACCTTTAAAATTATTTGTAAGTTAATAATGGATAGGTTGAAAGTTTTTTTGGCTCCTTTGATCCCAATGGAACATGGGGCTTTGTCAAAGGTCATTAGATTATCAATGGGATTATGGTTAAAACTAAAGTTGTGAATTCTATGTCCTCTTATAAGGAGAAATCCATGTTCATTAAATTGTATATGTCTAAAGCCTACAATAGGGTTCAATGGTATTTTCTCTAGCACTTGCTGCTGGCTTTTAGATTCCATCCAAACTAGATCTCTTACCTAGACTAGATCTCTTGGGTGATGAGTTGTGTGACCTCTTCCTCATTCTCAAATTTGGTCAATGGTTCTCCCACTCCTACTTTATTTTCTTTGTAGGGACTCAAGCAGGGAGATCCTATTTATCTATATCTCTTTATTTTATTGGCTGAAGGTCTTAGTAGATTATTGTAACAATATAAGGATACTAATCTAGTTAAAGTATGGAATTGAGGTCACAGATTAGACTCTCAAACTCATCACCAATTTATGGATGATATTGCTTTGATTGGTTTATCTAGAATTAAAGAGGTTTTCAAATTTAGGAAATATCTTAACACTTATATGGTTGTATTAGACCAAAAGATCAATGAGGAAAAATCTAGTATCATTTTCTTCAACACTCCTAGGTTGATTCAGAATAGAGTTTCTAAAATTCTTCATTTTTAGATTGGAGGCCTCCCTATCAAGTACTTGGGTATCTCTATTTGTGTTGCCAACCTGAATAAGTGGCATTGGTAGAAGATCCTAGATAAATTTTGTTCAAAATTTAATCACTAGAATTTTTGGTGGTTATATTTTGCTAATAGGTTGACTCTTTTAACTTCTATATTATAGGATCTTCCTCTATACAGATTCATGGTGTTATCTATACCGAAAGGTTTCCTTAAGGATTATGACTCTTTGGCTAGGAAATTCTTAAGGGCTAGAAATATTGAGCATAAAAAATGGAGCTTAGTGAACTGCGAACAAGTTTGTAAGTCCAAGTAGCATGTTGGATTGGGTCTTAGGCAATCTAAGAACAACATTATTTCTCTTGTTTCCAAATTATATGGGAGATGGTGGACACTTCCTGACCAACCTTGTGCTAACATTTTAAATAAATATTTAGGTGGTGTGGATAATGAGGAAATTATACGAATGGAAATAATTGGAAAAAGGTTCTATGATTTTGAATACTATTAAAAGGGGTGCATCCCTCATTAAGAATGGCCTTTTTTGAATTATTCATAAAGGTTATCAAGCTCTCTTTTGGTTTGATTCTTGGGATGGCCACCCATCGATCCTTTCATCATTCACCATCATCTCTAATCCTTAAGTGATTTTTTTGCGGAGGTTGGATGGACAAACATGGATTGATTTAAATGCTCTCTCTTTAGGGAGCTCCTTAGTGTATTGGTGGAAAAACTTTGCTAATTGGCCTAAAGGGGGTTCACAGAGGAGAGGAAATCCTTGGATTCTATTCTGGCTGAAACCCTTGTTGTTCTTCTGATGACAAGGATGTGTTGGCCTGGGGTAATGATCCCAAAGGGAATTACTCTTTTGCTCAGGGATACACTACTTTGTAGGGTCTGCATGGAGAGTTGAGAGTGATCCCTTGGTGGAAAAGAATTTGGAATAAAAATGGATGGCCCAAGTGTAATTTGTTTACATGGTTACTAAGTATGAATAAATGCATCACATGGGAGAATATAAGGAAAGAAGGTTTTTGTGGCCCTTCGATGTGCTTCCTCTTTGGGTACAATGAAGAATTTTCCACCCATATTTTCTTCTAGTGTTCTTTCTTTATGGAAATATGGAGGCTAGAAGGTTTTTGTGGCCCTTCGATTTGCTTCCTCTATTGAAGAATGTTCCACCCATATTTTCTTCTAGTGTTCTTTCTTGATGGAAATATGGAGGCTTTGGTGGAAGCTGTGGTGGAGACCCTTTCTATAAGCTTCATCTCTGCATGATCTTTAGGAGCATACAGGCCTTCCTTCAGCTTCTACTTCCTTCTTGGTGGCTTCCTGGAAATTAGGCCCATCTCTTATTATATGGCAGATTTTGTTGGAGAGGAATAGATAGATCTTTCAAGAGTGATGATAGGTTTTTCTACAACTTTGGTACAAGGTTAAGTGTATGCTCAAGTAGACTATTAAGGCCAAGTTTAATTTGGTGGAACCTTTGTCCTCAAGTAATGTTGTCAATACATCCCTCTTGTCACTCTCTACATCCACTAGATATCAAGTCCATCTAGGTTTTAGGTAGGGGTTATTCAAGAAAGTGAACTCAGAGGGCAAGTGGTATCCTCCCCCTATTGGATTCTATAAAATTAACACTAATTTTTTTGATCAGGGTAATCTTGGGTCTACTAGTATTGGAGGAGTCAAGCATGATAGTATAGGTTTCACCCAATTCTTTTTTTTCATTTATATGGGGGTGCTTTCTAATAATCAAATGCAGGATTGAGCTTTACTAAAGGATTTGGATAAAGCCTGTGAGTGAGGTACTAGAAAAAGGTGATTTATGAAATGGACTCTATGATTTTGGTCTTGTCGCTAAATAACTAGAGCTTTCATAATTTCTCTTGGAGATAGGGTATGATAGCCAAACAAATCCTTCATTTGGCCCAAAATTTTGATCCATATCATTTGTGCATATTCCAAGGGAATGGAACAAGGTGGTTGATTTTTTGGCCTTAATGGAAGCCAGGTGAGTGGAAAAAAATTCCTACACTAATCCAAGTAGGGGAGAGTTACAATTTTTTTGTTTTAACTCCTTTAACAATTATAACAAGAGAAGCACATAGAGAACTTAATGGAAATAGAACAAAAAGTACACAAATAAAACATACACTAGATATATACATGGGGAAAACCCTTTCAGGTAAAAACCCCACCCTACAAAAGCATAATACTTCTATATTACTTCAAATAGGAGTTACAACATAGCTCAAGTACAAAGCTTTTACACAAGTGCTTAATCAAAAATACTTATTATGGAGTTAACCTGATAGAACTTTGTTACCTACAAACAAACTATACATTCTAGAATGAAAGGTACTCATTTTATAGAGAGATACAAGCTTCAAGAAGCATCTAGAAGGAGAGGGGCATCCAAATCAACATGGAAAAAATCCTATGCCATAGACATGCATTTGAACACATGTACAACATTCCCTTACATCTCTTACAATGGTCAAACATGCAAATATTCCTTCCTCAAGCTTTGGCACCTAGAATATGCTAAAAATAGCTTATGAAAGATTCCTTACACATATTACAATTATCATAGATAACAACATTTACAACTATAAGAGAATATGCCATAACTGACTAAAAATAGTTGATTCTCTTACATCCTGTCATAACGCAACTTGGGCATCAACTTTCTCCCATGCATTCAAAGATGCCTTATGACGCATCATAGAATCTATCATATGTCATATATTCAAAAGTGGGATGCCTATATCCACTTGGGATGATTATGTGTCATCCAGTCACTTCCAATGGGCATACCACCTAGCTGGTGCATCCCAATTTTTGACATGAAACCATAGGTAATTAAATAATACAAATAAATACATTAATACATCAAATTAAATTAATATTAGGACTCCAAGGTTGAGACACCTTAATTCCAACATTCTCCCACTTGTCAAAGATCTGCTGAGATTCATACGGAATCATCTGCTCAGGGTCCCAAGGCCTATGGAATCATAACACCATCTAAAATTCTTCGTGCTCACTAATTTTGTCAGTGCATTTGAAACATTCACCAAAGTGTCAAATTCCTCTAGGTTTACCTTTCCATCATCTACCATATCATGAAAAAAATGATACTGAACATTGATGTGCTTCGTTCTAGCATGGAAGGTAGGATTCTTTGCTAAAAAAATTACACTTTGACTGTCACAACAAATAGTAATCTATCCTGCATCTAAGCCAATATAAGAATACAATCTCTTTAGCCAAATAGCTTCCTTGCAAGAATGAGTGGCTACCATATACTTTTACTCTATCATGGACAACACGACTATAGCCTACCGCTTACTCATCCAGCTTATTGTACCACCAAACATAATAAACATGTAACCACTAGTGGATCTTCTATTGTTAATGTCACCTACCCAATCTGAATCCACATATCCTTTAATTCACACAAAATATGTTGAGGTCCAAAAGGATAACCATGAAGACTCAAGGCATAATCAAAATTATGCCATGAATATCTGAACACTCTCTTAATTGCATCCCAATGCACCTGTCCAGGATTAGCCATAAAACAACTAAGGACTCCCACTGCTTGGGCAATGTTTGGTCTCATACACACCATTACATACATCAAGCTACCAATAGCACTTACGTATGGTACTTTGGTCATGTCCTCCATCTTAGTAGGAGATTTTGGACAATGATTCACAAAAATATTCGTCTCCTACATCACAAAAATAACTAATTTTTGTAATCTGCCATGTTGAATCTCTCCAACATAGAGTTCAAATACTTGCTTTGGATTAACCAAATATTTTTGTTAGCTCTGTCTCTTGTGATTTCCATTCCTATAATGTACCTAGTTGCACCTAGGTCTTTCATCTCAAATTGCGTTGACAATTGAAACTTCAAATCTAAAATCATACTTTTACCATTCCTAATAAACAACATATCATCTAGGTATAGGAAAATAATGAGAATGTGACCATTATTAGTTTTAATGCATACACAATGGTTAGATTTAGATATTTGAAATCCCAATGACAACACATAAGTATCAAACTTCTAATACCGCATTCTAGGAGACTATTTCAAACCATAAAGAGGCTTCTTTAGTTTATAAAACAAATTTTCTTTACATTTTTCAATGAAATGCTCTTTCTGTGACATGTAAGTCTCTTCCTCCAAATCACCATGAAGGAATGTTGTCTTCACATCTATCTGTTCCACTTCTATGTCATATGCAACTACAACTAACAATAGAAGTCAAATAGATGTCAGCTTTACTATAGGAGAGAATATCTCCCCATAATCAATTCCCTCCACTTGAGAGAACCCCTTAGCAACCAACTATGCCTATGGGTATGTGCAGGATCATCATGGAAAAAATAGGGCCTTAAATGGCAAAAAAATTATAAAAATGAAAGTTAGGAAACTTGACGTAAAAATTTGAATAAGTTATCGATATTATTTCAAAAATATGTAAGAATAGAATCTGTAGCAAATTGAATGTAGTTTCTAAAATAATAGGTTTATTTAAAAAAAATAAAAAATCTATTTGGTGAAAATTTGAAATTTCAATGCAGTAGCACTTAAATTTCAGGGAAAAAATAAGAAGTAGGTGTCTGTCTGACCACCCTAACCACAATAAAATGATAATATTCTTTTTATAAGATTTAAGATATAAGTAGAGGACTCATGTCCTGATGTGATGTGTCTTTTTTTGTAATTTTTTTCCAAGTAATAATTATATGAATTTTTTATTACAACTTTTTAAAAAATATAAAAACTTGTATGTCTGACCACCTTAACTTTGTCAAAACTTCATGAAATTATTTTCTTAATCCTATAGTATGCATAGAATATGACACATGTTTTGGATTAAAAAATGTGATACCATTTGAAAGCTATAGATGTTTTTCAATCAACCTATCAATCAAGACTTTAGTCATAATTCAAATAGAAAATGAATAATAATAATTTATTAAATTCAAAGTATTAAAGCGTAATTTATATTGGTGGAAAGCTAAGAATATCCTTTAAAACCCTTTTTGTTTCATCAATTTGGGGTAAAAAAAAGTCATCAGCCACATGCCCTACACATACCCATCATAACAATACTTTTTGGCCCATCGTGATCCTGCACATACCACTATACTTCTCAACACTGCCATTAGGACCACACTTCTTAAAAACCCATTTACAACCAACAAGTTTACAATATTTATGTTTACTAGGAAAGGGTACCATATCCAAAGTCTTATTTTTCTTTAATGGAGCCATCTTCTCATTCATGGCTTGCATCTAGGAATCTAAATCACTCATACCCATAGCCTCTCTACCCGTTCTAGGCTCATTAGTGTTAGTAATCAAGGAAAAAATGCAACCGAAATCCAATAATGAATAACCAAACCTTTCTGGTTGCTGCCTAACTTGTGTAGACCTCCTCAAGTGTTGAGGTTGAGGTTCCCTTCTTCTTCTAAACTTTCAGAGCTACTAGAGCTATCCTCGTCATCGAGTCCAACATGAGCACTTGGTTCTTCTTTCTTTAGAGTTGGTGGAAGCTGCATTTTCTCCTTCTTCTATTTCTCATCTTTCTCTAGTTGTAGATCAATAGTGGAAGGTTTAATCTCTCTTAAAACCACACTTCTGTTGTCAAGAACCTTCTAAGATTCTAGATCCCAAAGCTTGTACCCTTTCACACCAACACCATAGCCGATAAAGATACACTTAACAACCTTGTTCTCCAACTTAGACCTCTTCTCAATCAGAACATGAGCATAAGCTTCAAAAGCAAATACTTTTAGATGTCTCATCGAAGGCTTTTTACTAGACCACACTTGTCTTTCCAACAAGCATTGATGTAGGAGATTTATTTATCAAATAACATGTAGTGGCTACCACTTCAGCCCAAAACTTTTGCTCAAGGATAGCACCACTCAACATACTCCTAGCCCTCTCCATCAACATTTTGTTCAACCTCTCTATAACTCCATTTTGTGTGGAGTATAGGAAGTAGTTTTATTTCTCTTAATCTCGTGCTCTTTACAAAACTTGTCAAACTCTATAGAACAAAACTCACCACCATTATCGGTCCTCAAACACTTAATCTTTCTACTAGTATGATTTTCTACTAAGGCCTTAAACTCCTTAAATTTACTAAAGAATTCAACTTTATTTCTAAGAAAATAAACAAATTTCGTTCTATTTTAATCATCTATGAAAGAAATAGAATATATAGATTTTGATAATGAAGGAACATTTACAAGACCAAAAACATCTGAATGAACATAGTCCAAAACCCCAAAAGACTTATGAAGACTAAAGTAAAAAGAAACATGGTGTTGTTTTTCATATACACATTGTTCACAAAAGTCAAACTCGAGATTACAATCATCAAGACCTTTAACAAGGCTCTTAGTTTTTAGGGTTCTAACACCCTTCTCACCAATGTGACTAAGTCATTGGTGCCATAACATTGTCTTCTCTGTAGGAAGCTTCATTTCCATGGAATGAGCACCCTTAGGTACCCAAAATGCACAACCATTAGATGTAGCTACAACATTCATTTTCTCTACATGATCTAATGGCAAGGATGAAGAATCCAAAGATATATTCTTCAATACAAAAGAACTATTGCATTATACAATGCATGCATCAAGATGAAACAAAGTGCCAATACGGACACTCTTAGCCAACACCATAGCCCCCTTTTTTTATCTTACATCCTCCACCAAAGAAAACAATTTGCACTCCCAAATCATTCAATTTACTTACAAAAAGAAGGTTTCATGCCAAACCTGGGATATGCAAGACACCACCAATCCCGTTCACTCTTCCATCAAGAAATTTGATTTTGACTCTTTATATTTTGAGAACCAGTCTCTATAAGAATTCATGTGAAAGAATGCACCCAAATCTATCAACCACACATTATTTGATGCACAGGCTGCAATAAATGCTTCTTCATCGTCTTGAGATGATTTCTTAGATTCAAATTCAGAGAAAGACTTGCTTTTCTTCTTCTTCTCTTTCTTGTAATCTTTTTGAATGTCACCAGTTTCACCACAGTTCCAACATTTTTCCTTGGAATTCTTACTAGGAGACTTAGATCTCTTGGAGACTTTGACTTAGTTTTCTTGCATTTCTTTTTTCTTCTCTCTTTTGTTTTGCCACAAATTGCAAGGGCCTCCTTGGCCATTTCAAAAGACTTCCTTCGCATCTCTTAAAATAATAATGAGGAAACAACCTCATCCATCTTGAAGGTGGAATTAGTGCTTCCATTAGCCATTACCAGGTGATCCAAAGAGTCTGATAATGAACAAAAAAGGAGCAATCAATAGTCTTGTTCATCAATCTTGTCTCCAACAGAACCCAGTTGTGTAACCAACATGTTAAATGAATTTTGATGATCTGCTACAAACCCTCCATCTTCCATTTTTAGAGAAACATCTTCTTTATTAGGAAAATATTGTTTACCAAGAATAGAATTTAGTCTGATATTCATTACTAAGATTCTTCCATAGAGAAGAAAAAATTTCCTCTTCATGGACATTCAAGAGGATGAAATCAACCAAACAGATTCTAATAAGATCCTTGGATTTCCTATCCACAAGATCCCAATCTTCTTGTTTCATTCTTGATGGTTTGGTTCTAGAAATAGTAGCCCATAGATCATGGTCTATGAGCATTTCTTCCATTTTGAGCTTCTAAAGTTCAAAATTACCGCCATTAAATTTCTCCATGTTAATCCTCCTAGATGTGCTTTCCATCTCTTTCCTTTAGCAAGGTAATGAAACACACACTTCAGCAAAAATCCCACTGAAACAAAGATCAACTCAAAAATCCCTTCTAACCCAACAAAGGAACCAAAGCTGGCTTGGCTCTGATACCAAATGAAAGGAAGCCAGGTGAGCATAAAAAACTTCCTACACTAATCTAAGTAGGGGAGAGTTACACAAATTTTATTTTAACACCTTTAACAATTACAACAAGAGAAGCACATATGGAAGAATGCAAATTGAATATAAAGTACACATATACAACATACTCCAGATATACGTGGGTAAAACCGTTTCTGGTAAAAAACCCCACACTCCTAAAGCATAATACTTATATATTACTTCAAATAGTAGTTACAACATAGCCCAAGTACAAAGCTTCTACACAAGTGCTTCATCACAAACACCTATTCTGGAGTTAACCCAGTAGCACTTCATTACTTGTAAACAAACTATGTATTCTAAAATGCAAGGAACTCATTTTATAGAGAGATACAAGCTTCAAGAAGCATCTAAAAGGAGAGGGGCATCCTAATCCATATGGTACAATATCCCATGACATAGATATGCATTTAGACACATGCACAACATTCGCTTACACCCCCTACAATGGTCAAACATGCAAATATTCCTTCTTCAAGCTTGGGAACCTAGAATATGCTAAAAATAGCTTATGAAAAATTCCTTACACATCTTACAACTTCCATAGTTGACAATGCTTATAGTTGTAAGGGAATTTTTCTTAATTAACTAAAAATAGCCAATTCACTTACATCATGTCATAACCCAACTTGGGTTCCAACTTTCTCCCATGCATTCAATGATGCTTTATGATGCATCATAGAATCTCTCATATGTAATAGATTCCAAAGTGGGATGCCTACCACTTGGGATGATTATATGTCATCCAGTCACTTCCAACAGGGATGTCACCCAACTGGTGGGTCCCAATTTGTTACATGAAACCATCTAGGCAATTAAATAATACAAATACATACATTAATACATCAAATTAAATTAATATTAGGACTCTAAGGTTGATACACCTTAATCCCAACATGGCCAAGTGGGTTTCTGATTATTTGGGGGAGTATATTGTTTGGATTTAGAATTAGTTAGATTAGGAAACATTCCAAAGGTTGGCTCAGATTCTCCATGAAGATCAAAAAAATTAGTTGCGTGGAATTAGTTTTTTTTAATCTTTGGTGTTGGGAGGTGCACTATAGATTTTAGGCATGGGTATGTGTAGGATCATGATGGGCCAAAAAGTGGCAATATGATGGGTGTGTGTAGGGTATGTGGTAGATGACTTTTTTTTAACCCAAAATTGATGAAATGAAAAGGATTTTTAAAGGAGATTCTCAACTTTCCACCAATATAAATTATGCTTTACTTGGAATTTAATAAATAAATATTATTCATTTTCTATTTGAATTATGACTAAAGCCTGATTGATAGGCTGATTGAAAAACATCTATAGCTTTCAAACAATATCACATTTTTTGAATCTAAAACATGTGTGCATTCTATGATTCACATACTATAGGATTAAACAAAGAAAATTTGAATTTCATGAAGTTTTGACCAAGTTAAAGGTGGTCGGACATACGAGTTTTATATTTTTAAAATTTGTAATAAAAATTCATAATCAATTATTTACTTGGAAAAAAATTACAAAAAATATGCATCACATCAAGACATGAGTCCTACTTATATCTAAAATCTTATAAAAATATTATCATTTTATTGTGGTTAGGTTGGTCAAACATACACCTACTTATTTTTCCATTAAATTTAAGTACTACTGCATTGAAATTAAAAATTTTCACTAAATAGATTTTTTTTAAATTAAACTAGTATTTTAGAAACTACATTCAATTTACTCTGATTCTATTCTTACATATTTTTGAAATAATATAGATAACTTATTCAAATTTTTATGTCAAGTTGCCTAACTTTGATTTTTCTAAATTTTTTGACACTTAAGGGCCTATTTTTTTCATGATGATATTGCACATACCTGCATCCTAATTCTTTCTAATGCTTTTAGGGTTTTTCACCTAGAAGGAGAAAGAAGGGCCAAAATGCTCATGTTACATTCAAAGTTAATGCAATATGGATGGAATATGGATTAAATATACCTAGATGAAATTTTTGAATGCAAGAAACTAATAAGATTGATTGATTAATGAATGGAAACTAAAGGAAAAGAATTTGTTTGAAAACACATTGTGTAATGCGAGAACACCTAGAAATGAATGCAAAATTGAATAGAAACGAATCATGAAATTGAAAGTGTGCACCTAGAATATGGATGTAGACTGGAAATGGCTTTTGGAATGTTGTTGATGCTGATTTTTAGGCCTGGTGGGACTCATTCACCATTCTAGGTGAATTAGTCCCAATTCTGCAAAACTGTTTTGGAACCTATTTTCGATAAAAGGGTATCTAAAAATGTAGAAAACTCAAAATTGATCTAGAAGTGGGACTCATTCAACACTCATGGTGAATGAGTCCACTTTTTAATTTTTGAATATTTAAAAGTGGAATCCAGAGCTTTCGATCTACAATTTGATTCCCTATAGGTGTTCACTTTTGAAACTCTGATTTCTAAACCTGAAAATGAATTTTTGTTGATATTTTGACTTGATTAGTGAAGATAAGACCTAAAAAACTTTGCAACTTGATTCTTAATTATCTCCACACTTCTAGGAGACCTAAATCTACAAACACACAAGGCAAGAGAGTGAAATGTTGAATGTTAGGGAATGGTGGTTTTCTTTGATCAAATCCCTTTTAGGTAATTAAACCAAAATGATGAAAGAATGGAATGAAACATGCAATAATGGAGTTGATTACCTTTCCATGATGATTGAACTTAAATTTCTATAGCAAAATATGAAGAATCTGCCCTTGAATGTCTAGAAATTGATATCTTGGTGACTTAAATGATAAAACCCTAAGTTGCTTGACTTGAGATGGAAGAATGATGGATTGATAATGAAGAATGAATGTGATTTAGGGTTTAGAGAGGTGATTTTATATGCAATTCACCTTATTAGCCCAAAAATTGGATCCCTAAGGATGACATGTAAAAATAGTAAACTTAAATTTCAAATTTTCTCGTTCAAAGGTCTAAAATGGGCCAAATGGTACTCATTCGCCACCCATGGCCAATGGGTCCCACTTGGATGGGACTGATTTTCCATGGATGGAGAATGCATCCCACAGGGGCCATTTTTCTAGCTAACATGACAGGAAGTTAAGAAATAAGGTTTATATTGCAACTTTGTTAGGTATTTGATTGATTTATGCCTTAGGATTCACAATATGGGTTAATGGGTATGTGCAGGATCATGATGGGCCAAAAAGTGGCAATATGATGGGAATGTGGCTGACCTTTTTTTTAGCCAAAATTGATGAAACGAAAAGGGTTTTAAAGGAAATTCTTGATTTCCACCAATATAAATTATGCTTTACTTTGAATTTAATAAGTAATTATTCATTTATTCAAATTATGACTAAAGTCTTGATTGATAGACCTGATTGAAAAAATCGATAGCTTTCAAACGTATCACATTTTTGAATCAAAACATGTGTCACATTCTATGCTTCACATACTATGGGATTAAACAAAGAAAATTTGAATTTCATGAAGTTTTGACCAAGTTAAGGTATAGACATACAAAATTTTTTATATTTTTAAAATTTGTAATAAAAAATTCATAATTAATTATTTACTTTGGAAAAAATTACAAAAAATAATGCATGACATCAAGACATGAGTCCTCTACTTATATCTAAAATCTTATAAAAAATATTATCATTTTATTGTGGTTAGGTGGTCAAACATACACCTACTTATTTTTTTTTCCATGAAATTTAAGTACTCTTGCATTGAAATTTAAAATTTCACCAAATGGATTTTTTAAATTAAACCTAGTAGTTTAGAAACTACGTTCAATTTGCTACAGATTCTATTCTTACATATTTTTGAAATAATATAGATAACTTATTCAAATTTTTATGTCAAGTTGCCTAACTTTGATTTTTCTAAATTTTTTGACACTTAAGGGCCTATTTTTTTCATGATGATATTGCACATACCTGCATCCTAATTCTTTCTAATGCTTTTAGGGTTTTTCACCTAGAAGGAGAAAGAAGGGCCAAAATGCTCATGTTACATTCAAAGTTAATGCAATATGGATGGAATATGGATTAAATATACCTAGATGAAATTTTTGAATGCAAGAAACTAATAAGATTGATTGATTAATGAATGGAAACTAAAGGAAAAGAATTTGTTTGAAAACACATTGTGTAATGCAGAACACCTAGAAATGAATGCAAAATTGAATAGAAACGAATCATGAAATTGAAAGTGTGCACCTAGAATATGGATGTAGACTGGAAATGGCTTTTGGAATGTTGTTGATGCTGATTTTTAGGCCTGGTGGGACTCATTCACCATTCTAGGTGAATTAGTCCCAATTCTGCAAAACTGTTTTGGAACCTATTTTCGATAAAAGGGTATCTAAAAATGTAGAAAACTCAAAATTGATCTAGAAGTGGGACTCATTCAACACTCATGGTGAATGAGTCCACTTTTTAATTTTTGAATATTTAAAAGTGGAATCCAGAGCTTTCGATCTACAATTTGATTCCCTATAGGTGTTCACTTTTGAAACTCTGATTTCTAAACCTGAAAATGAATTTTTGTTGATATTTTGACTTGATTAGTGAAGATAAGACCTAAAAAACTTTGCAACTTGATTCTTAATTATCTCCACACTTCTAGGAGACCTAAATCTACAAACACACAAGGCAAGAGAGTGAAATGTTGAATGTTAGGGAATGGTGGTTTTCTTTGATCAAATCCCTTTTAGGTAATTAAACCAAAATGATGAAAGAATGGAATGAAACATGCAATAATGGAGTTGATTACCTTTCCATGATGATTGAACTTGAATTTCTATAGCAAAACATGAAGAATCTGCCCTTGAATGTCTAGAAATTGATATCTTGGTGACTTACATGATAAAACTCTAAGTTGCTTGACTTGAGATGGAAGAATGATGGATTGATAATGAAGAATGAATGTGATTTAGGGTTTAGAGAGGTGATTTTATATGCAATTCACCTTATTAGCCCAAAAATTGGATCCCTAAGGATGACATGTAAAAATAGTAAACTTAAATTTCAAATTTTCTCGTTCAAAGGTCTAAAATGGGCCAAATGGTACTCATTCGCCACCCATGGCCAATGGGTCCCACTTGGATGGGACTGATTTTCCATGGATGGAGAATGCATCCCACAGGGGCCATTTTTCTAGCTAACATGACAGGAAGTTAAGAAATAAGGTTTATATTGCAACTTTGTTAGGTATTTGATTGATTTATGCCTTAGGATTCACAATATGGGTTAATGGGTATGTGCAGGATCATGATGGGCCAAAAAGTGGCAATATGATGGGTATGTGGCTGACAACATTTTTTTTAGCCAAAATTGATGAAATGAAAAGGGTTTTTAAAGGATATTCTCATCTTTCCACCAATATAAATTATGCTTTACTTTGAATTTAATAAGTAATTATTCATTTTCTATTCAAATTAGACTAAAGTCCCGATTGATAGATGATTGAAAAATCTATAGCTTTCAAATGGTTTCACATTTTTGAATCCAAAACATGTTTCACATTCTATGCTTCACATACTATAGGATTAAAAATAAAATTTGAATTTCATGAAGTTTTGACCAAGTTAAGGTGGTCGGACATCGAAGTTTTTGTATTTTTAAAATTTGTAATAAAAATTCATAATTAATTATTTACTTGGAAAAAATTACAAAAAAATATGCATCACATTGGGACATGAGTCCTCTACTTATATCTAAAATCTTATAAAAAAATATTATCATTTTATTGTGGTTAGGGTGGTCAGACAGACACCTACTTATTTTTCCTTGGAATTTAAGTACTAGTGCATTGGAATTTCAAATTTTCACCAAATAGATTTTTTTAAACAAACATAGTAATTTAGAAACTAAATTCAATTTTCTATAGATTCTATTCTTACATATTTTTGAAATAATATAGATAACTTATTTAAATTTTTACGTCAAGTTTCCTAACTCTGATTTTTCTAATTTTTTTGCCACATAAAGGGCCTATTTTTTCCATGATGATCCTATACATACCCTAATAGGGGCCTATTAATGATTATGTAAAGGTAAATTATGTCTTGGGACACAAAATTCAATGTGAAAGTGCAATTAAATACACTTTACAACACTAAAATGAGGTCCACATAGCATAGGAAGGCACAACATCCAATGTGAATGTGTAGGACACATTACAACACTATATTAGTATTAAGTTTATCTTACAAGCCTTCTAGATTGATGTTATGATGCATTTAAATACATTATATAATGTTGAATTAGGGAGAAATAGGTTCATTAAGTCTAGAAAAGCATGAAAGTCCTTTACAACACTTTACAACACCTTTACAAGACATGGATAAAGGCATGTTATTCAATTTGTAAGGGTCCAAGACCTAGTGTGGATGCATAAAATGTCTCAAAACTTGAATCAAGGCCTTATTAAGTCCATTTTATCATGAATTATTCCCATGTCAAGCAAGAGGCCATTTTTTCTATGCCACATTTAGCTCCACTTTAATGAGAGGATGAACTTGCTTCAAACTGACACTAAAGTAGACATTCAAGAGAGATCCAAGTGTACAGATGCAGATGAAAAAGAATGAAAAAGATCAAAGGAGGTTGCACAAGCTCCTAGTATCCAAGATCCTAAGTCAAACCATCAAGATATATAATCATGAGATTGCAAGAAAGAAGATGAAAATGAAAAAGGGGGATCGAGCTTCGATCGTTTGTCCAACTAGTTGTGGATTGGATCTAGGCTATTTGTTAGGAAAGAAAATGAAACTCACTCTGGGGAAATGAAATTATTGGTTGTTTGTTGGGTGAAAAAACCCAAAAGGTGAGAAACATAAGCTAGTTGGTATGCACTCACAAACACATAGGTGGCTATGGGGAAAGTCGTGCCTCAGGATGGGATTCCCACTCAACCATATCAAAATTATACCTCCTGATAACTTTAATAAGGCGCAACAATGAAAAATGTTGGTTCAAACTCTATGAGGTAAGAAAAACTTTGTATGCTTGACACACATAGACATTGTTAAGGAAGAATAGTGTAAGGATTGTTCAAATGGATTTTTCTTTGTTCGTACAATGTGTCAACTTACAGAACATCATGCTCAATGTCTCCAAGAGAGAAAGGTGCAAATGGTCTCATCTTGTTTCCAAGAGAGGACAAGTGCAAGGTCTCATCCAGGGAAACATTGTACCTAATGCTTCCAAGAGAGGAAATCACAAGAAAAAGAAAATTGCACAATAAAATGTGAGTGGTGATGTATTCCCCCATTTTAAAGTGGTTGTGAACAACAATATTGTAAGAAATTGCTTTAAAGTAGAAGAAGAGGACATGAGAACTTACTCAAAAATCCCTATACCAAGTCATATGTTTTCAAGAAGCTACACCATGGGAAAGAGAAGCACGTCATATGTGAGCCAACTCAAGGCATGTTTTCCACATCCCAAGCTTTCTCTTATGTGTCCATGAAAGGTTAATGACTAGCCAAAGGAGGTGACCACTAGTGACATACGAGGATAAGGCTACATAACCCCTTGCCTCCATTGAGTGCAGGACAAGGGTGAGCCGAAATGATTGATGAAATACATGCTAGAGTAAAAATTAGTATCAATTAGAGGAATTAAGTTCCCCCACATAGGGAAGCATGCCAAACTCCTTTAAGATGTTGGATTATAGGACTCAAAGCATTGCATTCATTAGTGGAGTGACCATGAACTCTATGATAGGCACAAAATGAAGTTTTATAATAGCATTTCTTACGAGTTTTGGGAGGTAGGGTGATCAAGTTATCTTGGAGGAGTCTCAATAAGATACCCTCTTGATCAATAATAGAAGGTGGGCTTGTGAATTATGTGAAAGATACATAGATTGCTTAGTAGTAGATGTCATACCGACATAAGTTTCTCTAGATTGTGATATTTTGTTCTCACTCTTATAGGAGGAGGGAAAATCTATCAAATCATTGGTATCTTGTGAGATGACATTGACATTAAGCATGCAAATGTAGGTGTTTGTTTTATCTTTGGTAAAGGATGATGTTCAAAGCCACTAGTGTTGATGAGTTTAGGATGGACGAGTGTTAAGGATGATCTAGGAGTGTGTTGTGTGAGATTGTTGATGTTGAGTGAATGTTTGGTGATCTCTATTACAAGAAAATAGTCAAGACCATGAGTTATTTATTATGTGATAGGGTCATTAGGGTTGCAGATACTTTATTCATTAGTACCACATCCTTTCCCAATATATCAAATTTGTTTCATAAGCTCATAACCTTTTCCATAAAGCTTTTTCATTGTTTTGGGATCGGGTGGTTGTTCGTTATTTTGTTCATCAAAGGTTGTTGTGTATGCTATATTTTATTCCAAAGTAGAGGAGATAGCGGTATGTGCAGGATCATCATGGAAAAAACAAGCCTTTATGTGGCAAAAAATTCAAAAAAATCAAAGTTAGACAAATTGACGTAAAAATTTGAATAAGCTATCTATATTATTTCAAAAACATCTAAGAATAGAATCTTTATAAAATTGAATGTAGTTTATAAAATACTAGGTTTATTTAAAAAATAAATAAATCTATTTGGTGAAAATTTGAAATTTCAATTGAGTAGTACTTAAATTTCAGGGAAAAAATAAGTAGGCATCTGTCTGACCACCCTAACCACAATAAAATGATAATATTTTTTATATAAGATTTTAGATATAAGTAGAGGACTCATGTCATGTGATGCATATTTTTTTGTAATTTTTTCAAAATGAATAATTAATTATGAATTTTTTATTACAACTTTTAAAAAATATAAAACTGTGATGTCTAACCACCTTAACTTGGTCAAAACTTCATGAAATTCATTTTTTTTTAATCCTATAGTATGAAAAGCATAAAATGTGACGCGATGTTTCAGATTTAAAAGGTGATACCATTTGAAGGCTATAGATGTTTTTCAATCAGCCTATCAATCAAGACTTTAGTTGTAATTCAAATAGAAAATAAAATAATAATAATTTATTAAATTCAAAGTAAAGCATAATTTATATTGGTGGAAAGCTGAGAATCTCCTTTAAAAACCCTTTTCATTTCATCAATTTTGGGTAAAAATAATTCAACCACATACCCTACACATACCCATCATATCTCCACTTTTTGGCCCATCATGATCCTGCACATACCCATAGATGGTTGAGAAGATTGTGTGGAATTTTGAGTTGTCATGATTGTTGGTTGTCCTTGTTTCTCATATTTCTTTTGTGTGATTATGTATTCTCCCATAAATGAGGATGTGAATTCTAAGGATCCCCAATCATCACCAAATGATTTAGACACTAATTCCTCATTGTTTTGTTCGATTTCAAGAGGGTCGATATTGGATGTTGGAATCAATGTTTTTGGAGGACTTATAGCTCCTTTCTCAAGGTGCAAGAAAATTTCAAGCTCGGGGTCTATTTCAACTTGATAAATGTTATTGTTATAGACATATTTCATTAGACAATGAAGGGTCGAAGGCACTATATTCATCTCATGAATCCATGGTCTTCCTAAAAGAAGATCATACGAAAGATCATAAGGGATGACATGAATAGGCGTTTGCAAAGTAGCTACCCAACTATAATAGGAAAAGTAATTACATCGAGTAATTGCTTTGCTGTATTATCAAATCCTTGAATAGATATGGAATCAAGTATTATTTATGACTTTTCAACACACAATTTATCAAGGAGATTTACACTACACACATTAAGGGTGGAACCATTATCAATAAGGGTTCACTTTATCCCTATCTGATTGTATTGAGAAATGATCATGAAATCTTCATTTTGTTTTTACACTTCCAAAGGAGGAAGCTCACTTTGCTGGAAAACAATGTCAACATTTATTCCTTGGATCATGGCTGCAATGTTAGTTGGTTGTGCATTCGAAGGGATAGGAACTTGTTGCAAGGTTGATCGGATCATGTTGTGATAGTGAGGGGAGGCTTGAATAGGGTCCCATAATGAAATTTTAGTAGGAGTATTCTTTATTTGTTCAACAAGATTGTGCTCCTTTCCACTAGGAAGACTTGGTAAGATAGGTCTAGGGGTGATAGGCTTAGGAAAAGGTAAGGTTGTTGGGGTTTGTTGTGGTGGTTGTGGATCATTTTGAGTGTTATAGGTATGAGCAATGGTATTATAACTCAGCTGCTATGATACATTATTGTGAGGTGGGTAGAGTATGAGTTCAGGTTTGTCATGAGTTTGTTTTTTTGAAGGGGGGTAAAGGATTAGTTTTGGTTGAATAATATTAAAATCCCTTAGTAAGTGAGAGGCTATATCATTATTGTGGTTCATGTCTAGCATTGTGATATTGTTCCCAGGAGGAGGTTTTTGAGGAGAACTACAAACCAAATTGTCTTGACATTCTAAGGTTGGTTCTCCTAAAAGGACTTCATCACAAGTATGAGGATGATCAATGGTTGAATTGTCTTGCTAAACAAGTATGATTATCATGAGAATTTACAACGCCATGCCTTTGTTCTTGAATGTCTTCCAAAATAGGATAGATAGGGGAAGGATCATAAAGAGGGTTGTTGTAGACCAACACATCCTCATCATTTATAATCTTATCTTCCTCAAAATTATCCTCACAATGGAAATTAGGTAAGGTGATGTTTAAGAATGTGTCTATGATTTCATTCTCTTGTGCTAAAATATCTTCCCAAAGGGGATGAGGAGAAGGACAAACAAGATCCTCATGATTCTCAATGATTGTGTCTTCTTTTGCCAAGATACCTTCGTCACTAAAAGGAGAGGTATTAGGAGAAGCACAATTATGATCATCATAAGTATCTATGTTTGTATGCTCTTCTATCACATTATCCACACAAATAGGGGAGATAGGAGAGGGTGTGAGTTTAAGGTTAACATTGTCATTTTCACTCTTTGTGCTAAGAGACTCTCATAACTAGGACATATTGAATGAATGATGATCATGCTTATTGAATAAATTTTTCTTTGCAAATTTGGAGAAGATTGAAACTAACATTTTGAAAGAACAATCTATGCTAACTCAAAATGCAATGAAAAGGTTGAAATGAAATGCAATTTTTAGATGATAATTGACTGATTATGCTATGTAACAATGAAACTTGAAATTTAAAGCATGCATGAAATGAGCTAATTTAGGCTAGATTTAATGAAATGCATGTTACAAAATGCAACCAATTGATACAACTAGGAAATGGCACCAAATAGAAGCCTAAAAACAAGGTTTCCAACTCTGTAAAAGGTAGTTATAGGGATGAAAAGGGACTGATTTTCCCAAGGTGGTGAATGAGTCCTAGTATGGAATTTTAACAGAATTTTGAAAAAAAAAAATGGATTTTAATATTTTCTGAGTGCTATGATGTTGAACTAAATGAAAAATGCAAAATTTTAGAAAATTTACATGAAATTAGATGCCAAAAATTGAACCTAAATGCACTTTGTATGAACACAAAATTTGAAACCTAGCATGCAAATGAATTCATGCAAACCCTAATGCAAGATCAATTAAAGCTAGATGTATGATGAAGGACTCCAAATTAGACAATAAAGTATTGGAAAAAGTAGGTTCACCAAAATGTAACATAGATTTTGACATCCAAGGTCTTTCTAGCACTTCTGGGGTTTTTCACCTAGAAGGAGAAAGAAGGGCCAAAATGCTCATGTTACATTCAAAGTCAATGCAATATGGATGGAATATGGATGCAATATACCTAGATGCAATGTTTGAATGCAATAAAATAATAAGATTGATTGATTAATGAATGGAAACTAAAGGAAAAGAACTTGTTTGAAAACACATTGTATACTGCAAGAACACCTAGAAATGAATGCAAAATTGAATAGAAATGGATGAAATTGAAAGTGTGCACCTGGAATATGGATGAAGATTGGCAATGGCTTCTGGAATGCCACTGATGCTAATTTTTAGGCCTGGTGGGACTCATTCACCATTTTGGGAAAATCAGTCTGAGTTCTGTAAAACTGTTCTGGAACCTATTTCTGACAAAAAGGTATCTAAAAATGCAGAAAACTCAAAATTGACCTGGAAGTGGGACTCATTTTCCACTCATGGTGAATGAGTCCATTTTTGAATTTATGAATATTCAAAATGTAATTCAGAGCTTTCGATCTGTACTTTGATTCCCTACAAGTGTTCATTTCTAAAACTCTAATTTTTGAACTTGAAAATGAGTTTTTATTGATATTTTGACTTGATTTTTAATGATTTCCATGCTTCCAAGAGATCTAAATCTGTAAACACACAAGGAAAGAGAAAGAAATGTTGAATGTTAGGGAATGGGGGTTTCCCTTGGTCAAACCCCTTTTAGGTAATTAAACCAAAATGATGAAAAAATGGAATGAAACATACAATAATGGAGTTGATTACCTTGCCATGATGACTGACCTTGAATGTTTGCAACAAAAAATGAAGAATTTTCCCTTGAATGTGTAAAAATTGATATCTTGGTGACTTGAAATGATAAAACCCTAAGTTGCTTGACTCGAGAGAGAATAATGATGGATTGATAATGAAGAATGAATGTGATTGAGTATTTAGAGAGGTGATTTTATAGTAAATTCACCTTATTAGCTCAAAAATTAGATCTCTAAGGCTGACATGTAAAAACAATAAACTTAAATTTCAATTTTTCCTGCTCAAAGGTCAAAAATGGGCCAAATGGGACTCATTCGCCACCCATGGTGAATGGGTCCCACCTGGATAGGATTTATTTTCCATGGATAGCGAATGGGTTCCACAAGGGCCATTTTGCCAGCTAAGATGCTAGGAAGTTAAGAAATAAGGTTTCTATTGCAACTTTGTCAGGTATTTGATCAATTTATGCCTTGTGATGCACAATATGGGTTAATAGGGGCCTATTAATGATGATGTAAAGGTCAATTAGGGCTTGATACACAAAATTCAATGTGAAAGTGTGATTAAATACACTTTACAACACTAAAATGAGGTCCACATAGCCTAGGAAGGCACAACATCCAATGTGAATGTGTAGGACACATTACAACACTAGATTAGCATTAAGTTTATCATAAAAGCATTCTAGATTGATGTGACGATGCATTTGAATACATTTAATAATGTTGAATTAGGGAGAAATATTTTCATTAAGTCTAGAAAAGTGTGAAATTCCTTTAGAACACTTTACAACACCTTTACAAGACATTGATAAAAGTATGTTATTCAATTTGCAAGGGTCCAAGACCTAGTGTGGAGGCATAAAATGCCTCACAACACTTGAAGCAAGGCCTCATTAAGTGCATTTTATCATGAATTATTTGTATGTCAAGCAAGAGGTCCTTTTTTCTATGCCACATGAGGATGGTTGGTATGGTTGTTTTTTGGTTTCCTATGAATTCTTATTTTTAGGTTCTAACTCTTATATTCATATGAAGGGATTGAAATTTCATGCTCTCCATTTGTAATTTCTTACTTTCCTTTGAATAAATTTTCACCCTCTTCTTTTTTTGAAAAATCATATCTTGGAGAAAAAAAATGATGTGTAACTCAATTTGTATTATTTTTATTTTTTAGACTAGACTATCTAATATATTTTGGTTACAAATTTTAATCTTAGTAATGAAAACATAGAATGAGTGAGCTATGTCAAAGAGTTGAAAAGTATGAAAAATGAAAATTTTGTTAATAGGATGAAATTAAGAATTAGACATTATTTATAATTATATGTTTATTGTTATGTGAAATATAATCATGCAAAAGAAACCCGAGATCCAAAGTAATCTTCATAAGTTACCTATACTTATAAAGTTACAATTCTAAAATTATTAATTTATATTCAACAACCGTAAGCTTATCCTCAATGAGAATGTATGGGAAGTGAAATTAAATATTGTGACATTTTGGATTTTTAGTTTGTTCTCAAATAATTTATGTGATAAGTTCTTTTAACCTACTCTAAAGGATGCAAAAAAAAGTGCAAAAAGAAAGGAAAACAATACTAACACCTTACAATTAGGCCTAGTTGAACTCAAAACAAAATAAAGATAAACACAAACAAATTTTACCTTGTTAGAATTGAAGCTTTGGTTGGCCCTTGCATTGTTGATTTTGTGTGCTCCTTTGATGGCAAGCTGGATGAAAAATGGACTTAAAATGATCTATGGAAGATGAGGATTCAAATGGGCTATGTGGGTAGTTTATTAGATGAATGCAATGGATGCAAAAGCTTGAGGATTCAACGATGGAGGATGGAGAGCTTGAGAGTTGGAGAGATGAAGTTGACAAATGCAAGTTTTTGAATGAGAATGTGTTGTTAAATGAAAGAAAATCTTTCATTTTATCGAGAGAAGCCCTAGAAAGATGGACAGTTGAGATCTTGCCAACATGGGCAAGATGAATGGTTGTGGTGAGTTGAGGACTCACAAGCCCGAGCACATATTTCCATGTGGCTGATGATGTGTCAAAAGGACACATGAGGTGGAATATGACATGTGATATGAAGGTACTTCTAAGTACCTTGGAAAAGGGGATGATGTGACCTCTCAATGATCACATGGGGAAGAGGAGAATCTTGGATAAATAAAAGTGAATTTAAAATTCACATGATTGGGGATATCTTAAGGATAAGAAAACATTGCAAAAAAGGTAGGTGAGAATTACCTTGGATAAGACAAGGCGCTTAAAAAGGTAAGTACTTACGGGCATGTGTAGGATCATCATGGAAAAAATAGGCCCTTATGTGCCAAAAAATTTAGAAAAATCAGAGTTAGGCAACTTGATGTAAAAATTTGAATAAGTTATCTATATTATTTCAAAAATATGTAAGAATAGAATTTGTAGCAAATTGAATGTAGTTTCTAAACTACTAGGTTTATTTTTTATTTAAAAAAATCTATTTGGTGAAAATTTGAAATTTCAATACAGTAGTACTTTAATTTCAGGGAAAAAATAAGTAGGTGTCTGTCTGAACACCCTAACCATGATAAAATGATAATATTTTTTTATAAGATTTTAGATATAAGTAGACTCATGTCTTGATCTGATGCATTTATTTTTATAATTTTTTTCCAAGTAAATAATTAATTATGGATTTTTATTACAAATTTTAAAAAATATAAAAACTCGTTTGTTCGACCATATTAACTTTGTCAAAACTTTATGAAATTATTTTTTTATTTTTTTAATCCTATAGTATGTGAAGCATAGAATGCGACACATATTTCAGATTCAAAAAATGTGATACTGTTTGAAAGCTATAGATGTTTTTCAATCAGCCTATCAATCAGGACTTTACATTTAAATAGAAAATTAATAATAATTATTTAATAAATTCAAATTAAAGCATAATTTATATTGGTGGAAAGCTTAAGAATCTCCTTTAAAAACCCTTTTCATTTCATCAATTTTGGGTAAAAAAAAGTTGTCAACCACATACCCCTACACATACGCATCATATCGCCACTTTTTTGCCCATCATGATCCTACACATACCCTTACCCACATGTGAGTGATGTGACAAGTCAAAGGTTATAGAAGACTTTGACACATGTGAGTGATGTGACAAGTCAAAAGGTTCTAGAACTTGCATGGGAATAAGGAGAGTCTTGGAAGGATAAAAAAGAATTAAAAATTCGTTAGGGGATGGGGAGAGTTGACCAAGGTACTAATTAGGCTTAATTGATCAGTGATTAGAAGATAATTAGTGGTGAAGGAAAATTAGAAGCCAACTTGCAAAAGTTGGAGGATGTGACACATCCTAATCAAGGATTAGACATGTGCACATCTCTAATGATGAGATTAGGGGGTTGATTAAGATTAAGGAAAAGGATGTGACATGTGAGGAATTAAATAAATTTCATATTTATTTAATTCATTTGAAGAAAAGGGAAATAAGGGGTAATTTATTTAATTATTAATTAAATACCTTGGGGATTTAGATGATTTAAGGGTATTAATTAAATAATAGCAATACTACCTAATTAATGCCAATAAAAGGATACTTAGACGAAAAGGGATAAATTTGGACAAATGTGAGTTTCCATATTTAGGTGTCTACATTTTACCCCTATTTGAGGTGGTGTTATGAAGTAACATCATTTCAAAGAATATTAAAACATAGAACCTAGAAGAAGATGGTTAGATTGGGAAAGATACCCCAGTCATTCAAAGGAGTGACTAGGAAGAAAGATGATTGGGGTGAAGATGAAGATTAGGGATTGAGGATGCCCCCTCGAGAGGACATGTGGGTTCAAGAGAACATAGGTGTTCTCTCGAAATGGATGAGGTGATGCGAGAGGAGGTGAGGAAGGTGATGCAAAGTGATGGATAAGAGAGGATGATAAGCGATGGGAAATTGGGGAGCACAAATGGATTGAAGGACAAAGGTGATGTTGCCCTAGTCAAGCTACAAGCCAAAATGGGTGGATGATGGATCAAGCTACATGAGGATAGGGAAGGATACATCCCAATTATAACAATGAAAGTGATGATGAAAGTTTTTTTGATGAGGGAAGGATACATCCTGAAAAAATACCAAAGGATAGGGAAGGATACATCCTGATGGTGATGATGATGATGATGATGATGATTGGATCAAGGCTTGTAGTAAGGCTGGGAACAAGACAAAGGAAGTGATTATATGATTTGTGCTAGATTTGATTGGATGAGGATTATATTGGGATGGGAGATGGATGAAAGGAATAAAAATTATGGGGGACAAGATGCTTAGAATAACCAATCAATATTATTCTAAGAAGATTGAAGAGATGAGGATAAGAGATTGGAGGAATAGGGGAGGGAGATTGATGAAGGATGAATGGATGGTGGGAGATTTTTGATAGATGAGAGGATGGAATGGGAGATGAAATGCAATCCTAATGCAATTTTCCATTTTTGAAGCACTAATTTTTGCTATAGCATAAGACATAAGATTCTAGGGTATGAAGAACCAAGGCCTATTCATTTCTAATGTGTAAAAAAAACACAACATACAAGAAGGCTATCCCAACACCCCAAAGTCACGAAGACCTTGGTCGGGCCAGGCATTGGGATAACCACAAGCACAAGAGGATGCCTAGCATAACACAAGACCACAAGGATCTTGGTGGGTACAACATGGGACAAACCAAGAAGACAACAACAAACAAAATATCAAGATATGCCCCTATGTTAATCAACCAAAACACCATGATATGATAGATCAAGGTGACCTTGACAAGGTATGATAGGCAGCTCAAGTGATAAATAAAATCCAAAAGTATCAAAATATTGCAATCAATTTCAAATGTCCTTTACCATGGGATCAGGAGGATGGATGGGGTTGATGAGGTTTTTTAGGAAGGATGCATCCTGTTGAGACCGATGATGGATACTAAACTAAAAGATTGATATGATGTAGGATAGTTGAAAGTGAGTGAATCTCATGATACTAGTGGATCTCATTTGTGAAGAACCAACTAGATAGGGACATGCTTGATGAAACGACATAAGACACGAGGCACAAGACTGATACACCCTAAAGAAATAGGGGCTTGGGGGTGAATCAAAGATTAGCCTTGCCTACATGAAAGCACATAGCCCTCATAGTTTGATAAAATATCATGGATAAAAGTGGAAAGGGGACTATGGAGACAAGGATGGAGGACAAAAACAAGACAAAAAAGCCCCTGGGGTGGATCAAATGATCAACCTTTCCTACATGAAAGTGTAGGGGCAACATAGTTCGACAAAAGGCCAAAGAAAAATGATGGATAAAGGATCGTGATAAGATAACCGTAATACAGGGATGAAATGATGGGACCGAGATGATGAGACAGGAGAGACCTGTTGGATAAGATAAGATGATGGTGATATGAATAAGATGTGGATTAGGTGAAGCTTAGGGATGGGATAGTTATCCAAATCATCACAAGATGAATGGGGAGGGTGACATGATGGATAGATTAGTAATGAGAAATGATAGGAGATTGAGAAGATGTGAAAAAGAAATAGAAGGGATGATGATGGGATAAATGGCATTGGATTTCATGAAGGGGAGCCTATAGCTAGATACCAATGACATGGGATTATGAGATGGGATGAGGATAAAGATAAGGAAATGGAAAGATGCTAGGAGGGCTGGATAAAGGGATAAGGATTTGGATGAGGGAGGGAATGTCATGATGGATGAATGATATCTCCAAGGATTATATCACAAAGGAAGATAGATGCCACAACTCTAGATATGCCATGTATGATGAGGCATGAGGGATGGAAGACGAGTGGATGAATAAGAAAATAAAGGAGTAAGATGAATATGGATAGGATGCATGGATAAGGGAGATTAATGGTAGCATGATGGGTGGACAAGGAAGGTAAATGGATGTGGATAAGGATGAAAGGATGAAAAAATAATATGGAAAGGATAAGAAATACGGTAGTGTATAGATGAGGGGAATATATGCCAAGAGGTGTCTAAAGCATGTGTATATGTTTTCCCTTATCAATATCAAAATCATGAGGATGGAGGGATTGGGATAAATGGGATATGATAGGTAGGATGTGTAAGATAGGTCAGATGGAGGAGATGTGTGAAGGGAATGTAGTTTCCCCCAAGTGTGGAAAGAGACAGATGGGGATTTACACATGACACTTGTTTTCCATGTTTTCATCATGATAATTATCCAATGTGCTTATTTTCCAAGTTTTCACCATTGGATGAATTATTTTTTTTACTATTTTATTTTGTTGACTCTTTTTTTTTTTTTTGACTTTTTTGAACTTTTTGGATATTTTTTGGAGTTTTTGGATTTTTTTGGATTTTTTTAATTTTTGGATAGCATGCGGAAGGAGATGGATAAGGATAGGAATGTGGATAAGGGGATTTTAGAATATATGCAATAAGGATATGGATGAAGGACTCAAGCATCAAGTTCCATATGAGGTATTAAGAGCCCATGTTTGAAGCAACTGTTGGATGTTGGTACAACCTTATTAGGATAAATGGATTATGCAAGAGAATGGATTAAAGAGATTTGATGGGGGAGATATGTAGGATAATGGATGGGATGTTGGAAAGTGTATGGATGGAATGATGGGGTGGATGTGTGATGGGGAGATGTGTTTAGGACCAACATTGGCACATATGGTGGTGGATGTGAAAGAATAGGAGGGTTTGTGGATGGAGAATGCAGGGATGATGGAGGAGATGGGATAGTGAATTTTGGGACATAAGGACCAAAAATAGATTTAGGAGATGGAGGATGTGTAAGATTGGCTTTTGGATTAAAAACTTTGGATGTTGTTATGGATGCTTCATTTGAAGGCATTGCATTTTTTTTCTTTGGCATCCACATGGTTTTGATTTTTTCTTTGGTGGGACTTTGTGGCCGATGGGTTTGATTTTAATTTTTGATTTTCTTTTGGATTGTATTTTTGTTTTCTTCCCCATGTCTTTTAGAGGGCACATCGGGAACTTTAGATTCATGTGGATGTTTAGATTTATGAATTTTTACTTTGGCATCCAAAATGTTTTTAATAATATGGGTGTGAGGATATGGATGATATGGAGTGATGGAGGTAGGATTTTGAGGATTATGTGTGGATGGGGGATGTTCGCGTATGTGCCTTTGTTAATCCTGATCAAGGAGTATGTGAGTGGGATGTTTATCATGGGTGACATGGAAAGGTGATGGATGGATGAAACGATGAATAAGATGAGATGGAGGGGGTAATTTTGGGATATAAGGGCCCAAAATAGACTTAGGACTATGAGGATGTGTGATGGCGGATGGAGGGACATAAGGACCCAAAATAGATGGAGCAGATGAAGGAGAAATATGTATGGTTGTTTTGAGAAGATACAATGGAGGGGGATGGTGGAAAATGATCTAGTGGAGTGATGGGAGGAGCCTTTTATTATTTTAGAAGAGGTTTGTTCATGGTATGTGGAGGTTGTACCAACATGTTTGGATTGTGATTCGTGAGCAGTACATCTAAGACCTCATGTATAGGAGTGTTATTTGAATTGGATGGGCTCTAAAATACCTTGCTCATGAAGGCATAAACCTTTTCCTTGATAGTTCATGTTCTTGAGCATTTGATCCATGGTAGAATTTTTGTTATTATAGAAGAATGATGTGAGTCCATTATTAGGTAGAGGATGATGGGTGTAAATATGCTTTGTTTTTCTTTTGCAAGGAGACCACCATGGAAGAATGCGAGGGTACCAAGGGGGTACAAAAGTAGTGAGGAGATAGTAGGTTTAGGTGATGATGGAGGATCATGAGATGGAGATGATGGGGTAGTAGCATCTTGATTGGGAGGAGTGAGTGGTAAGGGATCAAGAGAGGGAGTAGGTTATATGATGGTATTTGGATTTGTGGTAGCAGGTGATGAGGGATCATGCGATGGAGTGATTAGACCTTGAGTATCAAGCGGATCATGTGATGGAATGGATGGGGGATTGTGATCTTGATATGGACTAGATGGGATGACAAGATTTTGATGTGGAGAAGGGGATATGTTGGTATGCTTGGATCAGGCTCTTGGAATGAATCATCTTGTGTGGGTGGCATGATGATGGAGTCTTGGAGAGAATCTTCAAGTGGGGAAGATGGAAGGATAGAGGATTTAAGGCATTCGTGGGAATGGAGTTCAGTGATTCTAGGAGTGGGAGAAGTGGATTGAATTTGGTTATATTTGATGGGCTTGATTGATCTTGGAGTAGGAGATGGGGACTCAGTGGATTTAGTGGATGTGATGGTTTCAACAGTTTGAGTGGTGCAGAAAAAGGGTCTCATCACTAGTGACCCTAGATGATGGATTGAGATGGCATGGTTCCATGACTTGATGGTGTGTAGTTGGGGATTTCATCTCTGTCATAAGTCCTTGGAGAACTTCTAGAGTGAGAAGCTTGCATACTCTAGGCTTAGATGGCAAGGTAGGAGTGGATGAAGGACTATGGATTGGTGGACTAGGACTAGATTGGAGAACATGATTGGACGGAAGGCTAGGAGTAGATGGAGAATTAGGGTTGGATGGTAGGTTGAGTAATGATTGGAATGGTGATTTAGGACAAGAGGATGTGGGTGGTGTATTAGGACAATTTTATGTGGGTGGCGGATTAGGACAAGAGGATATGGGTTGTGGATTACAGTAGAGGTATTGGGATAGCTGATTAGGATGGGAAGATTGTGGTGGTTGATTAGGATATGAGGGATTCATGGATGGTAGGTTAGGATAGGAAGATGTGGATGGTGGACTAGGATAGGAAGATGTGAATGTTGTATTAGGATAGGTAGATTGGTATGGAGGATTAGGATGTGGGCATATGTGGATGGGGGATTGTAATAGGAATACTGGGATGGGAAATTAGGATAAGAGGATGCAGGTGTTTGATAAGAGGATGATGTAGATGAAGGATATGATGAATATGTGGATGGGAAAGATACCAGATATCCTTTTTCAAAGGTATCATGAGGATTTCTAGTAGGTGTGGATGAAGACGTAACAAGATAGCTCAGAGGGGTGATTGGATCTTGGAAATCGGGTAGAGAAAACTTACTAACGATGATAGCATCAAGGGGATCTATGTTGTATACCTCTTGGCCGACAAGAATTTCATTATCGTCATCGACATAATTAGGGTTTCCCTTGAATACTATTGGTGAAGGATAAGGATTCATGATGTCGGATTAGATGGATATAAATGATTAGAAGAAAAGATGAGATGGATCAAAAGATTTTTGGAAGGAAATTGACTAAAGATCAAATTAGGATTCAGGTTGGGATTAGATTAAAGCTCAGATTAGGATGATTGGATCATGTAATCAGATTGATTTTGATGATCAGATTTTATTATCAAAGGATGATCACGACACTGAATATACTTTGAGATGGAAGTAGATTGATTGGTTCAAAAATGATTGGATAGGGATGAGGTTGGATTAGATTGGATAAGATCGATTAATGAAATGATTGATAGAATCAAATGATGGATCAGATAGGATGATGAAATGGAATGGAAAGCCCCATTCATAGATCACCCTAGGTGACTTAGGATACTGATTGATCATATTAAAGGATAAATGGATGATTGTGGCACCAAATCCACTTTGAGATTGAAAGTGGATTGATTGGGCCAACGATGATGATTAACTTAGGACGAATGAAAATCCTAAACAAATGTTGATGATGATGATCAATTCAAACACCTAGGTCAATCTGGATAATAAATTTTGAAATGAAGTTCAAGGAATTTGGATGTGTAAAATGATGATGGATACCTAACCTAGAGATGCTCTCGGATGATGTACCTATGTGATTCGGATGATAAATGAATGACCTTGTGAGAATGCCAATGGATTGAAATGCAGACTATGAGTTAACAAAGGAAAGCTAAAAATGACTGGAGGACAGTTAGATTCACCCCTATGCTTTCAGACCCTTGAAACAAACTCTTAGAATGGGTAGAAAAATGATCAAAACAGGTAGATGGTCTCTTGGTATGGGGAGATAGACAATCAGATCAAGGAAATAGATAATCAGATTGGGGAAATGGATGATAGGAATGGATGAACAAATACTTTGAATGAGTAAACGATCACTCGAATGGGGAGACAAACTCTCAGAATGAGGAGATGAACGCTTAAAATGGATGAATGATTACTTGAAATGAGTCAATGGATGATAAGAATGGATGAATGATTACTCAGAATGAGTAAACAATTGATCATAATGGATGAAAGACTCTCAAAATGAGAAGATGGATGCCCGAAATAGATGAAAGATTACTCATAATGAGTAAATAGATGATTGAGAGGGATGAACGACTACTTGGAATGAGTAAACGATTGCTAAGAATGGATGAATGACTCTGAGAGCGAGGAGATGAGAGCTCAGAATGAATGAAAGATTACTCAGAACGAGTAAACCGATGATGGGAATGGATGAATGGCTACTCGAAATGAGTAAAAAGATGATCATAATGGAAGACTGACTCTCAGAATGAGGAGATGAAAGCTTAAAACAGATGAAGAATTGGTCGAAATGAGTAAATGAGTGCTCAGAATAGATGAATGACTCTCCAAACAAAGAGATGAAGGTTTAGATTGGATGAATGATTACTCAGAATGAGTGAACAAATGATATGGATGGATGAATGGCTACTCAGAATGAGTAAACAAATGATATGGATGGATGAACGACTACTCAAAATGAGTAAACGAGTGCTCAAAATGAGAAAATGAATGCACCGAATGGATGAATGGATGTTTAGAAGGGGAGACTAACTCTTAGAGTGGATGAAAGGATGCTCAGACCGAGAAGAAAAATACTCGAATTTATGAGAAGGATACTCAAAATCCAAAGAAGGATGCTTGAAATGACTAAACAGAGGATGAAATCAGCTTTTTGAGGGGCAGGTTTTCCCAAGTTAGGGCAGGTTCACCTATCCTAGGGTAGGTTTGCCCCTCTGAGGGTAGGTTCACCCAACTACTAAAACAAGTTGTTTGAATGAACAAAAGGTAAAACTAACTGTTTGGAGGGTAGGTTTTCCCCTTTGTAGGGTAGGTTAACCCCTTTGGAAGGGTAGGTTCACCCCTCTGAGAGTAGGTTCACCCCTCTGTGGGGCAGGTTCACCGAACTACTGAAACAAGCTATTTGACTGAACAAAAGGTAAAACTAACTATTTGGAGGGAAGGTTTTCCACTCTATAGGGTATGTTCACCCCTCTACAGGGGAAAGTTCGCCCCTCTGAGGGTAGGTTTTCCTGTTCAGTAAAAAGTTTGATAATTCTGGCAGAAATAGGCTGAGGAATGACTAAGATAGAGGGTAGGTTTTCCCATCTATAGGGTAGGTTCACCCCTTTGTACCAAAACTAAACAGTAACTTAGGTGAAAAAAATCCATGGAAAAGGACCCAAAAGACTACAAGCAACCATTAAAAAGCAAAGGATGACTTGATTCAACAGTAATGCACTAGTTTGGCACAAGGAAGACAACTCAAACAACACAAGCCTAATATTAGTGATGAGGGTATGGCCAACACAATCCTTAATCTAGGATGAAAAAGGCATCTAGGGAGTCCTCGATATACTCTTAGTACATGAGGCACAACCGTGAACACCATCCCATCACAAGTGTGAGTCGAGAACCCTAGTGAGATACTAAAAGGCTCAAACCAACTCTTCACGTCTATCTAGGTATCACCCTAGCTTCAACATTCCACTAAACACGATGTGACTAGATTGAGGTGAAAATTTCTCTCCCCCCTTTGTATACCCTACCAGTATGTGTGGTTGGGATCGTTCCTTGGGGTGATGAAATCCCCAAGCAGGTCTAGCTAAAAAGAGGACACTAATCATTTTTGGCTACTGCCCAGGCTAACATGAAGTGGAAGGGGAAAGTGTGAACAAAGTAGTGCTCCCTTGGGTGACACAAAGGACTTACAAACATGAAAAACAATAGATTTGACTCCCCCTAATTAAACTATGTGCCTAAATTGATAAGCAAAAATGATAAGCAAAACGATAAGCAAATGAGGCAATCTGATCGTACTTCAAGAAAGGTGTTAGTTGTTTAGATCTATGTTCTTCATCAAGAGTGATAATTTTCATGAATGTTAGTGAATACACTCACAAACAAATGATATTAGGGGGTTAGGACCTCAAAACGATGAAAAATGGAAGCCAAAACGAAGCTTAAATGACTATTTTTACCTTTCAGAAAGCTTTTTCTAGGTAGGTTCACTGTTGTTTGGGGTAGGTTCACCCTTCTATAAGGGTAGGTTTGCCCGTCTGTAGAAGACAGTGAAGAAATAGATGCAAAATGAATTGAAAATAGTAGTTTTACCTTGTAGAAACCTCTATTTTGGGTAGGTTCGCCCCTCTGTAGGGGTAGGTTCAATACTCATAGGGTAGGTTTTCCCCTCTAAGGGAAGGTTCACCCAACTAATAAAAACAGTGAGAAAATAGGGGTTTTGATGCTTAGAAGGGTGACTCTATAGGACAGGTTCACCTCTGTTGAGGGAAGGTTTGCCCAAGTTTTGGAAGGTTTGCCCCTCCCAAGGTCAATTTTTCCCAACTGTGGGTGGGGTCACCTCTATCTTGGGCGGAGTCGCATGTCTGCAACCCAAACCTACAAAAACATAAACAACAAAACACATAAAAGATAGGGACTCATTTGTGGGTTCCACCGGGCATGCCAAAAATGTGATCAGGTGAAATCCTCTAGTCTAGATGATGCAAAAAAAAGGTCCGAAAATGAAAGAAACAACACCTAACACCTCGAGATAAGCCTAGTTGAATTCAAAACAAAATAAAGATGAAAATAGCAGATTTTACATTGTCTTGAATTGAACTTTGATTGGCCCTTGATAGTTGATTTTTTGTATGCTCCTTCGATGGAAAGATAGATGAAAGTGGATTCAAAATGTTAAAGGTTTGATGAAGATTCAAATGGGCTATGTGGGTAGTTGATTAGATGAATGCAATGGATGCAAAAAATTGAGGATTCAACAATGGAGGATGGAGAGCTTGAGAGTTGGAGAGATGAAGTTGAAAAATGTAAGTTGTTGAATGAAAGAAAATATTTTATTTGATTGAGAGAAGCCCTAGAAAGATGGATGATTGAGATCTTTCCAACACAGGAAAGATGAATGGTTGTGGTGAGTTGAGGACTCACAAGCCCCCACCTCTTGCCATGTGGCAGATAATGTGTCACAAGGACACATGAGGTGAAAGATAGCATGTGATGGGAAGGTACTTGTAAGTACCTTAGAAAAGGGGATGATGTGACCCCTCAATGATCACATGGGGAAGAGGAGAATCTTGGATAAATAAAAGTGAATTTAAAATTCACATGATTGGGAATATCTTAAGGATAAGACAAGTGTTGATGGGTATTTAGTACACTTTCTCAACACAGGTAGTACACATGTGCACTACTTCTCTTGAAAGAAAATATCCAACAATAAGTTGCTGAAAATATCCCCAAGGTCTCTCAAGTGTCAGGTCATGACTTGCATGGAACTCCTCAGTTGATGTTTGACGTATTTTTCTAGTAATCACAAGGTAGACTTACGTAGCTGGATGCAAAGTGGATCTTAAAATCTAAATTTTCTGAGATGGGAGTCAATGTGCATTTTGTTGTAGGTTCAAACAACACTCTAAAACTTCAATTTTTTCTTCAAGTTTTGGCTTTACAATGTGCAATGAACCTTAGCACAAGGTGTTTCTAAAAAAAGGGGAAAAAGAGTAGGGAAGAGGGAAGGTTCCTGGATTTGCAACTAATGGTGAACAGTAATCATGGAGTTCCTACTATGGACAACTTCCTTCAAACAAAACTTCACTTAACCAGAAATTTCACAGTGTCATGAAATTTGTGCTATCTTCTATGGTCTGCAAAAATTTCACCATTCATTCACCATATACATGCATGAACAAAGATAAAAGTGTGGAACAGCTTTGAATTAGAGCCCAAACTAACTTTACACAACCATTTACCAGTAGCAAACAACAAAAAGTGTGGACTAGGAGGGCATTTACATAACATAAATTTTCGTAACTACAAAACATCATAACCAAATCTATCTAAGTAGTTAAAAGCTAACTCAAATAGCAATGCAAATCTAAATAAAGCATCTAACAATGGGAGATTGAATCATGAAACATGTGAGGAACTCAGAAAATGCACCAAGTTAATGTATTTTCATTAGAAATTTCTTCAGCATGTCTTTACAACTCAACTCCCTTTGAAAATGAGAGGAGACCCCCTATTATAGTGCCCATAAAGTAGAATGAATGGAAAAGATTTAATTTCATTGTGTTGCCAAGATTCACTACAAACTAGGGTTCTACCTACCCCCCAAATATATTACAATTTAAAATACAATTTTGTCTTCATCCCTATTTTGTCCTCTAGTGACAACACTGTAGCATTTTGTATTTTACTGATTGCTACTTTTGCTATAGCTATTCCTTTAGAAATTCTTCACTGATGATAGGGTTTCCTTCTTACTTCTTCAAAGCTGCACATTCCATGAATTTCAAAATTATCGGTTGGAGTTTGTTGACCACCATGATCTCGGACCACAACACTTGATAACTTGATTCCTTGGAGTTGTCATCAAGCCTTTTCTAATCTTCATCATATTTGGCAGTGTGGTCTTTGAACAACTCTGACTGGGTGAAGGCATGGGCGGAAAAAATCATGAAATCCATGGTTATCTAATTTGACATCCTGTCCTCCATCTTTTTCTAGAAATGGGGCTTTTATCTTCTTTGGATCTATTTTCACCATGGGCATGTCATATCCTATCATAAGCCTCAAATATCAGGCATAATCCACCCTAATTTCTTTGACCCATTCAATATCTCGATCCACCTTATCAATTACCTACTCCAACCTTTCTCTCCTGTTATCAAAGTCCTGCTTCCACACATCCACTAGCCAATGATCATCCATTTTTAGTGCGAGCTTGTTTTCCCATGTGGCTTTTGGTAGCCAGAGGATAGCCTCGATCTTTGGATAGGTGGACTTATATGTTGCGGTGAAGTCAGTGCAGAGCTTTTTTGTGCCTTCTAGGGATTGATGTAAATCTAGGAAATTATTGGCTATTTGAACAACTCGATTGATACCCATGTTCCCGATGTATAGAACCTGTCGAAACTAGCTCTCTGTAGTTTTGTCCAAGTTCTTTCTTTTTTCCAGCTTGTCAATTTGTTCCTTGGACAACAATTGGGGTCGAGCTGTGGATGTGGTAGGCATGTCTTCAACCGAAGACCATTGTTGGATGTAAGTAGTCAAGTCAGCCACCTGTGCTTTAAGCTCGTCCTTTGAGACTTTATCTTGTTGTATTAGGTGCACCAGCATAGCCACTGACTCCTTGAAGTGTTCCACCTTTTTCTCTCTAGTAGCAATTCCCAAGTTAATGGTGGAGATATTATAGGTTACTCTCTCTTCAAGGCCTATTATCGGTGTTGCTATTTGCACAGTTCGAGACCCAAAAGCATCCATCATTACCTTGGATCTAACTTTGGGATTCTTATCCTTTTTGGTTATGATCTACTCTCGGGCCAAGATAGCCTCTAGCCTTGCTCTTGGATCCTTTGGGGCAGGAGTCTTCTTTTCAAGCTACCTCTCCAGCCATTTGGGCATAGTGGATTTTCCCTTGGGTGATTCTCGATCACCCTCACCTTCCCTTGTTTGGATCTCTGTTTGTTCATAGGTCTATGGGAGCCCTTTCTTTCATTTTAGTGTTGTCTCCTTCTTCCTCATCGGAGTCTTGGATGAACATGAGGTGCTTGATGGGAGGCTTAGTAGGCAATCGCTCCCATGGGATTTCTTCTATCTCAATTTCTTTCTCTTTCCTTTCTTCAAATTGTTTTTCCTCATGCACATGCTCCTCGGGCTTGTCTCTTTCTATATCTCCTTCTTCATAAGGAGGTCGCACATCCTCCTTCTGCTCCCTTGTAGGGAGTTCTATATTTTCCACTATCCTGCCACCCTCCTGCTCTTCTTCTCTAGGAGGTGGCATTTCTACCTCTTCTTCATCATGCTTCAATTGTCTAGCCATTTCCTCTTCAAGATCATCATCGAAGGTTTGTATAATGGTTCTACCACCTGCACCCTCCTCTTCATTTCCACTCTCAGAAGACCCCGTTTCTTCTTCTTCGTGAATCACCCTATCAATCTGTCAGTGTTCATACTCTGGGTGTTTGTGGTACTCATCGGCTTCCTCTTCCACTTCCTTTGAAGCTTCTTTTTCTAGCCTCTCCTACTCTTCAAAAATTAACATTGTGGCCTCCATTTTTGGTGGTCCCATTGGAGGTTATGAAGGCGTAGCATTGGTGAGGACTCATGCTAAGGAAGCTTGAATGGTGGGATCTAGAAAGATCTAAGAAATTTTGGAGGTGACATTCTACATGTGCTACAAGAAAGTCTTCGGTAATGCAAGTGTGGGCATTGGTGTTGTCACTGCTACCAACGGGAGTGATGTAGTAGGTGACATGGCAGCGAAGGAAAGCATAGTAGTTGCGATGAAGGAAGAGTCAACCATTATTATGGGCCCGACCAAGGGAGATGAGGCAAGATGGACTGAGATGTCCACCACAGGTGGGGATGTGGCAACCATGGCTTGGGAAATAGGCGAAAGGGTGGTAGAGATAGGGAGAGCTGGAGGACGTTTTGGCTAATCTATCTTCCCTTCCTCACCTTCTTAAATTGTTGGATGCTCTATGGTGCTTCCCATCCATTTAGGCCTCTTAGAGGGTGAGCCCCCTGAATCTTTCCTTGAATAAACCTTTGGATTTGGAGACTATTCCACCTCAATCCCCCTCCTCTTCTCTGATCTTGTAAGTGGAGGAGACTTGGATGTTCCTCCTATTGAAGTTGTGGCAACAACATCTTTCATGGCACTAGGCTCACTCTTGATCCCTTCATATGTCAAGACAACCCCTTGTTACTTTAATCAGGCTACTTGTCCCTTAACCCATTCTTCAGTACGAGCCACGATTGGTTTAGTTACAACATTGAGGTCATTAACCTCCTGCTCATCCCAATCTATTGCAGGCAGCAACAGGTTAGTGATTGTATTATATCTAGGTTCCATGATGGTGCTCTCATCCTCCTCGACTTGATCGGGTATGGGAAAGAGCTGCACCCTTCTTACGAAGTGCATAGTCATTTGCATGTAATTCCTTGTTTGCACCTCCTTGTCATCTTAGAAATCTGCCCAAAAATCTTCAACGTGATGTAGGTGGGTGTACCCTAGTCCCAGTGCCTTTCTTACATGCCCATATGGGTCCACCTGTGGGCGAGTAGTGTGTAGGTGGAAATAATACTATGCCAATTCCTTCTCAGAATTTCTAGCACATTGGGAAGTTTGTAATTTGTCCATTCCTTGAACGAAGGCTAAGGGATAAGGTATCCATACCAAATGTCTACTATCGAGGACTGAATGCAAATGTTGCAGCTATCGGGAGAGTTCTAACAGTATAATCCAGTCATTGGGGTTCTGGGGTAGCTTATTCAGCCTTACTGTGAAACCCTGGGAACACATATATGTGAATTTGGGGTATTGTAAAAATAAGAAGGCATATTTATTCAAGAATGCCCGAGCACTGTGAGAGACCCTTCTCTAAAAATCTTCTTTGAGCAACTTGATGATGTGGCCGATGAAGGCATCATTCACCTTACAGTACTCCTTGAAATTCCTAAACTGTAGCTAGGGATACTTGTCATAGACTTTTAATCTTTGGCCTGACTCCTCATTGGGTGCCACAAATAATCCATTGTATTACCTCATCTCAGCGAGTGAGTAGACTAGATAGGAGGTCATGTAGAATTTAGAGCTCTTCTTCACATTCATAAACTGCTAGTGGAAGTAGTCGGTTATGATGCCTCCCCAATAGAATGAGGCTTTTGTGGTGACATCCTTGTCCCCATGGAGGATCTGTTAAATGAAATACACCATCCACTCTGGAAAAAATGCAGCAGTAGGGAGGCCCATCACTCTGCTCAACATGGTTACCAAATCATGGTAGTCCACATAGAAATCGCTGTGAAAGAGTTCTTGAGGCACTTTTGTAGCGCTGCTCCTTTTCTCCTTGAGCCAGTACTAGTTTATTAATTTTTTGTAGCCCATAGAGTCCTCATCCCATGTTGCCTTACCTTCCTCCATGGTCGGTATCTCCATCTATTCAAAGGTGGGAATGTGAAAAGTTTTGGTAATTGCCTCAGCCGACATATCAGCAAGGATGTTCCTGTCCCTATCAATAATGGTTCTTGTCTATGGTTGGTAGGCCTGTCCACAAGCCATGACCAATTCATGGGCTATGGGAGATGGGGGGAATCCTAGAACTTTTGCAATCCCACTTTTTTTGATTAACCTGGAATTATCAGTTTTTGGGTGGATTCTAACCCTTTGTTTGAACTCATCAATATTGACGTGGCCGATATTGGTATCTGTGATTTCCTTCCAGTCGGTGAATATTTTTGAGTGAGGGGGGCTCACCCTAGAACTGGTACTTCATTTGATCTTTGTCCTCTCTTCCATGAGGAGTCTTTCCTGCTTTCTTTCCTTTGTCCTTCTCTACAGCTGCCCCCGAGGATCCTGCACCCGATTCCATATATCTTGCAAACAACGAGATAATGAGTTCAACCAATCATGAGAGAATTTAACATTAGTTGAAATCCCATGGATGAAATCCAATTAAACAATTCATTCTTAAAATAAAAATTTTACTTCCAAATGTTGTTAGTCATTTTCTAGAGGGATTTTGGGCAAACTGGGCCCAGAGGGCCAGACTTCCCTAGTAGGAATGTTGTTTTGAAAGGGTGAACATGGTAGAGAAAACCAGGTGATTTCTCTTGCCTTCATATTCTAATGGTTTGAAAGACTCATGTTGAAGAGGGTCAAATTTGAGCACATGGGTTGAGATTGGTTTTCAAATTTGAGGTTATCTTGATCAATTTGGAGCTCCCGGAGGTTCAGGGCCTGAAAGTTGTCGAGACTTTGTTGTTTGAAATGGCCAGGAAGAAGCAAAGTTCAAAGGTTGGAACTCTAGGGTTCGGGACCTGTGAGCTCAAAAGACGATTGATATTCATGACCCTTAAATCTTAAAGCATTCGAGCTTGAAGGGGTGGAAAGCTGTCAGTGATTTTCTGTTTGAAATTACGGGTGTGGCACAGAAGTCCGGAGGGAGTGGCCCAGCGGGCTGGACCCGACATTAACCTTGGCTATAGGGTTTTCTTTGTGGAGTTTCCTAGCAAACGAGGGGGCGAAACCCAGAACTGGGGAAGACGGGCCTACTTCGCCCTTTTGAATCGACCGAGACAAGATGGAAACCCGGTGGGCAGAGTACGGTAATGGCAAGGACGTCGATGTTCATCATTTTTTGGTTTTCATGACAAAAGGGTGGTCAGAACCTGGAAGGTGGGAAGATGCCATCAGATGGCTATTTTGAAAAGGCGAAGATGCTACAGAAGTCCGTAGATGGAACCCCACGGTGTGGGACCTAATGTCATGGTGACTTAGCTCATTTTGTGTTCAGCTCAGTGGAGTGAAATGGAAAGCGGACCCCAGGAGTTGGGCGGATGGGTTCTCCCCACTGTCCAAAATGGCAAGAATGATGTGGCATCCTGGGGACGGAGTCCCATGGGAGCGGGCTTTGGAAGCCAGGCTGGAGGCTGTTTTGAGTTTTTTTAAAAGTTTTACAGTGCTCAGATGATGGAGGTCCGGGGTCTTGGGCTTGGGAGGTGGGTTCTCCTTGTCAATGGATCAGTTGGTTTGTGCAAGGTTTGGATGGTGGTGAGCCGATGTAGGCTCGGAGGGCACGAATGCCCTGTGTGAAGAATGACAATGATGAGGTTTAGTCCCAGTTTGATGTTAGGGTATGATTTGGAGGTTTCTTTGGAATTTGAAGACATGGGTTTTGTAGGTCTTGTCATGTTTTACCAAGTTAACATGTTTTAGCTGATGTTTATTCATAATTTTAGGTGTAAAATCATAAAAAACCTCTCAAAGGAACGAACAGTGAACCTACCTATAGTCTGATGAGGGAAGATACAAAATCCACTAAGGATGGGCGAATCATGATCACAGACGCGAGGGCTGTGGGTGACAGATGCACTGAACTCCTTGGGCAAGCACTTTGAATTCTTCTGGCAAACCTGACAAGTGAAAATGATAGGTCGAGCCAGGTATATATACCCAAACTTGCATTTAATGTCCTCAGTTAATGCTTGTATAGAGGGTAGGTGGGTTGGTGGAGTTCAAATTTATGGACGGTAGTGGGAGGTCCGGGGTTCGGAGGGTGGAAAGACAATGTTGGCCTTCAGAAACGACAATGACGAAACGGAGTTCCAGGGACAAAAATCCGAAGGGTCTGGCCTGGGATGATCAATGGGAGTGTAATTTCTTCACAAGTTGAATAGGGCGAGGAACGAGGATCCGGGTTCCGAGGTCTAGGGAGGTGAAGGCTTTCTGCCATTTAGAATGACAAACGCCTGGAGGAAACTCGGTGAGGCAGGCCCGCTAGCAGAAGCAAACTGCCAGACAAGATCCAGAAGGAACCAGGACTTAACTAAGATGGAGGGGATCAAATTAAGATGAAACTTTGGAGGTACACTGGCCATCTAGGACACCAAAATGGGGGCATGCAAAATGAGATGACAACAAAATGACCTGGCAAGGTGAAGTAAAAGAGGCTCGCCGTTCCGAACGGGGCATGTGTGCTGAGGGCACAACAACAAGGTTGCAAAAAAGGTAGATGATAAGTACTTTGGATAAGACAGGGTTTCTAAAAAGGTAAGTACTTACCCACATGTGAGTGATGTGACAAGTCAAAGGTTCTTGAAGACTTTGACACATGTGAGTGATGTGACAAGTCAAAAGGTTCTAGAACTTGCATGGGAATAACGAGAGTCTTGGAAGGATAAAAAAATTGAAAATTCCTTGGGGGATGGGGAGAGTTGACCAAGGTACTAATTATGCTTAACTGATAAGTGATTAGAAGATAATTAGTGGTTAAGGAAGATTATAAGTCAACTTGCAAAAGTTGGAGGATGTGACACATCCTAATAAAAGATTAGACATGTGTACATCTCTAATGATGAGATTAGGCGGTTGGAGAAATAAAGGGTAAGGTATTTAATTATTAATTAAATACTTTGGGGATTTAGAAGATTTAAGGGTATTAATTAAATAATAGCAATATTACCTAATTAATGCCAATAAGAGGATACTTAAACGAAAAAGGATAAATTTGGACAAATGTAAGTGTCCAAATTTAGGTGTCTACAATTTCAATTGAGGATACACTTGGGGCTTAGTAGTTAATGGATAAATATTATTGAATTGATTCAAATGGCTATTATTGATCATGATTGATTGACTAATTATTGTATTATATCCACTTAATAATATAATATAAATTGATTGATTAATTATTGGAAGGTATTAAACAAATGTTAGAATGAAGCAAAATTGATTCTACTATACAATATTATTAAGGTTATCTCTAAAAGAAGTCCTTATCTATATTTTTATCATTTATTTTAGTGATGAATTTGTTCAAACTATTTATCTTTTCAACATTTATGGGAGTGAATTATTATAAATGTGATATCAATAAATTAGATAATTTATATACTAATTTATTGTAATTTTCTTGATTTGAAATTGTGAAAAAGAATGCTCACTCAACTTAATTGTTAATATTTAAAAACTTCTTTTACCATTATAAAATATTGAAACAACAAAATAAATAACATTTATGGCATATAGGAATAAGAAAATAAAAAGACATTGAATAGCAATTCATAGAATCATAAAAGATTATAATTGTCGGCATGGACATAAATGGGGGACCTCATCCCTAATATAAATCTTCAACAGTTGCATCCTAATGGAGTTTGAACCTTGATAACAAGAATAACAACACAACTACTTAACCATCACAATGTCACTATTGATTTTGACATATACGAATAAAGAAATAAAAATACAATACATAGAATATTAATTCTTAGAATCATAAAATATTATAATTGTCGGCATGGACATAATGCGTTGCTAGAGGTTGGTATTGTTATTGTGTTCACTTAAGTTCAACATCTCATTAGGTTAGCAGTCACTTGCGACTTGACTGTTACAATTTGGAAATGGCCCTCCATTGCAATCTATTCGAATGACCATGTTTAGTTACTTTTTTCTCAGTGTGCCACACCATAAGCGGGCTCCATTTTGAATGCCAAACTAAATTTATTTGAGAAAAAAAGAGGGGGAACACGGCCTACTAGTTAGGTACACATAAAGTTCTGGGCCCTGCAATTGCAGTACAGCTGACCGACGTTGAAACCATAGCCTGGCTTCTCAATAATGCCCTCTTTTCTACCAAGGGAAAAAACATAATGGAAACATTTATATATAAAAACACATATCAAGCAATTGAAGAAAGTTGCTAAGATAGAGCTAAACCATTTTGAAACAAGTTTCAATTATATAATCTTTTATTAAATTTATTGTTGCCATAGTGGTTCCCATAACATCAATGGATCCACCTCCTCACGCATGGTATAATCACTTTGTTGTGACACATGTCCAGCATCCTGAGATCCAATGGTGTGAGGGGATACAAAATTGTCATTTGTAAAACGCATATTCAGGAGCTCTGCTTGTGTGGCTGCCAACTGAGATTCCAGGTCTGCAATCCGCTTCTGCAGCTTGTGGGTTTCTCTTGTACACCCATAAACAGGGTCCTCCACTCTGGCTGTTGCTTCATACACCAAACTATTAACTGCCTCTGCTCTTTCCTCATCTTTAATATCCTATAACAATACCACATCAAAACCATTAATATCATTATTCCACTCATTCAAACCTAAAACATCATAATGTTTCTCTTAATCTGATGGCCAAATGGTTGTGCAAAACACTTCAAATATTTGGGCAAGCTATAAGACAGTGTAGGATAATTCTAACCATATTTGTATCATAAAATGGGAACAAAGTATTCTTTTCTTATGTTTTCTGATATCTTGATGATAGATTACGGAGTGTAATCCTGTACACTTCTGTAATCCGAAATATTGATGCAAAAATTACAAACACAATCTAAACTAGAAATATTCACTGAAAATCCTTATAAATTGTAGAAATCTGTTATCTCTAAAATGAAAGTGATTCAATCTGATGTCTGAAAACACAGAAATCGGGGCTGGTTACGTTACTTTAAGCAATTTGAGAAGACGGCTGATTCCATACAGCTGATGCACCACCCTAAACCTTTGGAGGTCGTCCGAAGGAAAATGAGGAGCCAGCAGACATTGGGCTGAACATTTTATACGCCTGTATCGACAAGCTGCGCAGGCCGAAGTTGCCATCATTCCTGTAGCAATGCCCTTATGCATTCTGTTGCTTCTCTTTATTTATACACAACTCAACAAAGCCTTCCTTGATTTACTTACGCGACAATTAGCCAGGTGGAATGCGTTTACTCGGTTTTTTCTTTCTATTTTCCAAATTGAGTTAGAACACGAGGGTGGCGTAGGATTTCGCATATGTAGTCAAAAGACAAAAATATGTTACGATATTATTCAAAGGGAGTGGCGGTAACATCACACTCCATTGTAGGGTTCGACGTAATTCCCGTTGACAATCAAACTCCACAGATTAAAAAGTAATATTGAGATTCAAACCCTAAAACATTTAAAGCATTTCCGCGTGATGATTTTGATTTCTATGTGGTGGGTCTTGCTGAGACATTAGAACTTCAAACTCTCACGACCGCTTCGATTCAGTAAACTACAAAACATCACTATCAGATTTAAGATTTCGGATCTTTCTGAGGCATTTCCAGTGATCGTTTTTATTTGCATGTGTGACATTATTTTGTAAATGTTAATATAGATATTCATTTATAAAAGTAATATTAATACTAGTAGTCACATGCCTATGCATGCAACGATCAGTTGATAGGGTGCACCACAAATGGCTATTGAATGGGTAGTAAGTAGCAGACTTTTTTGTTTCGATTGCAATGGGAGATATAAATAACCAGTAATTTTTGGAATTGTCTGATTGGTGTGAGGAAGGGAGAGCGTGCTAATAAGGCAATATAAAATAAGGTGAGGTTAGTTCATAATAGGAGGCCGATGCTATGAATTTGGACTTTATGTAGAACAGTGTTTGAATAGCCTAACCTGAAGATATTATAAACAGATAATTTTGACGCAGTGATTATTTTAAATATATTCATTTAATATGAGCATTGTAAAACATTATAAAGCTGATGTTATAGTCCACTTGTCCGTTCTTATAATGCGAGATTAAGAACCATTTGCATAAAAATGGGAAAATGGTCTTTGTGTTTCATAATGAAAATTTATCAGTTGAAAATTGGTTATGAAATTCTAGAATAAAACTGTATGTCATGTTGAACGAATGTTATTATTTGCAATCTCTCCATTAATTTTAATTTGAGTAATTAATCATCAATAACTTTTTTTTTATTAATATGTAATATTTAATAATTTTAGGTAGAATAGTTGTTTAAAACTCATTTTAATAAATAATTTTAGGTATGAAAATAGTTTTTTTCTTATAAAAAGAGAATTGAAAAGTTAAATAAAATAATAATTAATTTTTCAAATAATGATAATCTGTTCAAAATTTTAGATCTAGACGCACATCTATATTTGACCTTTTTGTGTAGGCTAATCAATGAATTGATAGATTCTCATTTAATTATTTTAAGATACACATCCATACAAATACATGGCAGACTTAAAGTTGTAGATTAAACAATATTTAGGAAAAGTATGGAAGATTAAAGGATTTTTCTTTTTTAAAGACTTATTAGTCATGTCTTTTATTACTAACATTGAATAGAAAAGTATTCTTTAAAAAAAGTCATTCCATTAGTATAGTCATATCTTTTATTACTAACATTGAATAAAAAAATATTCTTTAAAAAAGTCATTTTTTATTTGAATATTAGTTATAATGGTCATCACAAATGATTTTTTCAAAAAAGAAAGATTTTATAAGTAGCATCTACTCCATAATTTTGGGAATAAAACCATTTTTGAGCTTGTGACCTATGGGTTAGAAGAAGAATACGATGAAACAATACACTATTAAGCATTGTTAGAATAATTGAATTAGAAGGTACACCTTGTTTTGAGGCAACATGAGAAACATGTCATTATAGATTATGAGATGAGAAACATATTTTCTCTTCCCTATGACTTGCTATAACATGGAAAACATGTTATTATAGAGTATGTTTGTTGAAGCTAAGTTTATACAAGGATTTGTGTACACGTGTATCTATGTAACAAAAAATATATGGCATTAAAAGTAAAACCACAAAACCCATGCTCATTTTCCTCCCTACCATATTGGCATCATGATGCTCAATGCACTCTAGCCAAACCATCTAACAAGAAAAGGATGAAATGCCCACGTGAGATTTCTTGGAGTTTCATCATACATTACACAATAAAAAATTTGGGGAAACTCTGGTGTTTTCATATATAATATATGATATTGTTGTGTTTTCTTGGTAGTGACAACTTTAAGGGAAAAATATATCCTGGTTTTCAAATCCTTTTGCATGCTTTAGCCTAGCTCTTGCAAATGAAATACAAGGGTATGCTAGTGCACAAGCAAGCAAAATAAAAAAGGAATCATAAAAAGTGAGTAAGTATATGAGTAAAATTAATATATACAATATGAAGCTAAAAATAATCAATAATTTTTACAATTAGTTAAGAAAATCTATCTATTGACAATGGAAAAATTTTGTACTTACATACACTGTTGATCATGTTGAACAATGGTGAGTTGCATTGGATCGAGTTGTAGGAGCATGGAAGAATTTTAAATAGATAGTCTATAATACACTAATTTTGTTGAATGCCTATTATATCTGTACAACAATATAAATGAAATGATATACATATACAATAAAAGAGGTTAGCACTATCTGTTGTAAATAGAAAGAGATAAAATGAAACATTTTGAATACATGGCATCTTGGTAAATAATTGTTAATAAGTAATCTATTGGGGAAGTTGAGAGAATAGAGTATTGCTTTGGTAGATAAGTACATGGGAGAATTTGTGTGTCCATGTATATAACTAGCAAGAAATATATGACGGTGGAAGGAAAAAGCACTAAACCCACGTTCATTCTCCTACCTACCATATTAGCATTATGAAGCCCTGAGGGATTTAACCAAACCCCCTGAGTGGAAAAAATAGGTAAGGTCCATGAAAATCTCATGGAATCTTATCATATACCACACAATAACAAACTTAGGGAAGGGCAGGTGTTTTGAAATCAGTTTTGAAATATTGTAGTGTTTTTTTTAGTCTGACAAGTTGATAAAAAATAGATATCCTGGTAAAGAATTAGCATAATGGGGTTTGAAGAAGGCTAGAAGAAGATGGATAGATGGACTATATAGAACAATGTACAATAACTAGAAATAGACAAATAGGTAAATTGTAAAAGAACTATTAGGAATATACATAAGAACCATAGGAAAATAACAGATGATGAAAAAATGAACTTTAAAATATGGAGTATAGAAAAGAAAAGCAACGATAATGAACAACTCGCTATGGGGTATAGAGAAAAACAATATCATGAAGGACACTTTGTTATCACGAACTTCAAATAGTTGAGTAAAAAAGAACATCATGAAACATATTGATACAAGACATATAAGATGTTCCATCCAAACAAAATAACCACGACAAAATTTTTAGAAATACCCAAAAAAAATGAGACCAGTTCAAAGGCAGAGGTCAATGCCATGTTTGTAGTTTATACCAATCTACAAATTCTACAATTTTGAAAGTTAAAAATAATTCTTGTCACAAGGACAATAGAATAAGGAACTCATAAAGTGCAATTTAAGGAAGAATATAATAAAAATTGTCATCGAATTGACAGACCAATTATTACATAGATTGCATATTGATGCATAATAAATAGATTGCTTTGTGGGATTGGGAAAAAAGAATATCATAAATGATCCGGGGGACAATTTTTCAGTGAAAATTGAAGTGTTCCCAATGCTCCAGATTTCAGCTTCATCAGAAAGAGAATGACGTCCTGATTCCAACACAACTTGAACGGGTCAAAAAGGACTCCATTTGTGCAAGTTACGGCCAGTCAAACTCTCAGTCAAACTGGCTTTAGGGGCGTCCAGAAGGCGAAAAAAATAATCATCTCAGAAATCGACGGAATCAGCGTCATCACGAAGAGCTCGTCGAGACGATTCCGATGGCGTTCGTTTCGTCGAAATCCGACATCGTACGTGAAAGTTATCAGTGGTCAAAGTTTCTACTTGACTTTTGAAGTTGACTGTACGGATGATGACGTCAGCATATCGTCCGTACCGTACAGATTTGACATGGACGAATTCGGCCGAGACACGTGGCAGGTGAGTCATCGGTACGGACCAATCATGTATTGACACGTGTCCTGTCCGTACTGTTGACATGGCACTCCGTACACAGCGTGGCGGACAGTTGGCATCCAGTTGGCAGGTGACTGGGCATCCGCAGCGAATAGCAGTGAGACACATGGCTCATATTCAGTGCACGGTAATCGGCGTCAGCGGACACATCGACATGTCTTGGCCAATAATGACACGACACGTGGCAAGCTCGGTTTTGCTTTTCGGTTTCCCCGGTCTCCTCCGGCTGACGTCTCGTCTGTTTTAACTTACAAAAATGGATGGGGTTCGACCCCGTGATTTCCGCCAAGCCAAACAACCTGCTCACCGTTGCGCCAGCCCGAGCGCTTACAATGGTATATGGAAGCGGTGGTTTTTATTGAATAGATTTGGAGATTTGTTTGTTAAAACAAACCGGCCGGCGGTTTGAACCCGCGCGGGCCGGGTAACAAAATATCCTATCCACCACTGCGCCACGAAGCCTTTCTAATACTGTAGTGGCATATATTGCTTTTGTTACATGATTATAAGCCGAACCTTAACAAAAAGGCAAATTAAGCCATAACTAACAAGATATGCCTTATCCACCCGAACCAGAAAGCAAAATGGAGATACCAGAGATCTTGTACGAGGTCATAAGGAAGTTGAGCATTTAATTTGGTTGTTAAGCCTAATTAGGCAAATTTCCTGTATAAAAAGAGGGGTAGAGATGGTTTTTTTACACAAGTCCAGGTTGAGATAGCGGGAGAATGCTCGAGAGTTCTTGAAGACATTTCTGCATATCAGAGTACTGTCATGCTGCTGAATGCTTGAAGGAGATAGTCTTGAAGCCATTGTAATTGAATTTGGAGCTAATCGGATCGGTCCTCCATTGGAGAGGGACCCGGAGACGTAGTCCTTAGGGACGAACTCCGTTATCAACTTTGGTTTCGTCTCTCTATTTCTTCTCTCTTTTCTTTCTCAGTTTATTCTTGGCATTTAATTATTTTATGTTCATTTATTTCATTTGAGCATTTTAATTTGTAATCATTTAAATTAAATGTTGTAATAATCGATCTTTTACGTTAAGCATTCTGTAAAAGCAATTAGTCCTAGATCCTAAATAGATCAAGTTGGTATCAGAGCTATGTATGTGGCTTGTATTGCAATTTGAATGCTAACGAGATCCAGGTTGCAACGAGGTGAAGGAGAACTTGAAGAATACAATCCAGAAATCGGAAGACGAAGAGTTAATCAACCGTCACAGATGGAAGAAAAAGAAGGTGGTCAAAGTTCAGAGCTTAGTGTCAAGGATTTCCAGAAGCTATTTCTTGACATGAAGGCAATGGTGGACGAACTTTATGCTGAAAAGAAGAAGCACGAAAAGGGAGGTTCTTCAAAGCACAAGAAGCAGGAAGATCAGAAAGACACAGAGGGGAAAGCTCCAAAAATTCCTTCTCCTCCTTCTACTCCCCCTTCTTCTCCTCCTTCTTCTTCTTCTCCTCCTTCTCCTTCTCCTTCTTCTAATGTAAATCCATTTAAGAGCAAATCTAAGCCTGTAATTAAGCTTGATGTAAAATTTGAGTTACCTAAATACTGTGGGGAGTTAAATGCTGAGAAGTTAGACGATTGGGTCCAACAAGTAGAAGTATACTGTAGGATACAAGGCCTAGTAGAAGATGCTTCTAGGATTCAATTAGCAACTCTCCGGTTGGGAGGTACAGCTCTCACCTGGTGGGAGAGTAAAACTCGTGAAGAAATTGCTCGCCATGGTCATGTTAATATGTCTTGGATGGAGTTTGTTGCTGCCCTTAGGAAACAATTCTACCCTTTAGGTTACATGCAACAGTTAACCATGAATTGGCAAACCTTTAGGCAAGGTAAGGGGCAGTCTGTCCAGGAGTATACTCATGAGTTTAGGAAACGGGCCATTGCTCTAAATGTTCCCTTGTATACCCAAGACACATTACTTAAGTATATTGGTGGTTTACATTCTTACCTTAGGCACACTATTTTGATGTTGAGTCCCAACAATCTAGACGAGGTGTCTGTTCAAGCTACTCATATAGAGTCAAGGGGTAAGAATACTTTTAGTGATAACTTTTCCAAGAAGCCATCTAAGTTCGAGGGTAAGTCTAAAGGGAAAGACAAAGACAAAGATAAAGGCAAAGGGAAGAAAACAGCTACAGCTAAGAAAGAGGGTGAGAAACCTACGTGCTCCCATTGCAAGAAAGAGGGGCATGATGATTCGAGATGTTGGAAGCTTCATCCTGAGTTGAGGCCGAAAAGATATGGAGGTGATAAAGGCAAGAAGACTACTGCAGTGATTCAACAAGATCTTGGTTCTGACTCCGGAGATGAGACAAAGATTGTTGCTACAGGAATCCAAGGTAAAGGGAAAGGTATATCTCTCTCATCTGATGCAAGTTTTTCTAATGCCAGTGCAAGTACAAGTAAATAATCTTCTCCTAAGGTTGATAAGCAAAGAAATGAATTGTTTCACATTCATGTTGTAACAAAACATACTAAGATTGATACTCTGTTTGATACGGGTTCACAAGTCAACTTAATATCTGAAGAAGTTGTAAAGAAACTTAATTTGGCTACAACACCTCATCCAAAACCATATCCACTTGGATGGGTTTGCGATGATGCTCAACTACAAGTAACTAAACAGTGTAAATTGAGATTTGCTATCACTGCAAACTTTGTAGATGAGGTAGAAGTCGATGTGGTCCCTTTGGATATTTGTGGGCTTGTGTTAGGGAGTCCTTATATTTATGACAGAAAAGCAATCTTTTATAGAGGGGAGAATAAGTATCATCTTTTTAAAGATGGGGTAGAATACATTGTACGGGCACATAAGGTGAAGACTAATCTTACACTAGTTAATGCTGGTCAAATGAAGAGGTTGGTCAACTCAAGTAAAAACTTTGTACTAATGCTTGTAAAAGCCAAAGAAGATGATAAATCTGAGGCATTCAAGGGGTGTGACCCAAAACATAAAACTGAAATGGTCAAGATTATTTCCGCTTATGATGACATGTTTTAGGAACCGAAGGGGTTGCCACCCAAGAGAGAGATACAACATGAAATCTAGTTACAGCAGGATGTGCCACTTCCTAACATCGGCATGTACCGTTTATCAGTTATGCAGAATGAGGAAATTAAAAAGCAAGTTCAAGAGTTGGTGGAAAAAGGAGTTATTCGTCCTAGTACTTCACCTTGTGGTTCTCCAATTGTCTTGGTTCCAAAGAAAGATGGAACTTGGAGGATGTGCATCGACTATCGCGCCTTGAACAAGATAACGGTAAAGAACATGTATCCTCTTCCCAGAATAGATGATTTACTTGATCAGTTAAAACATGCAGTTTACTTTACTAAGTTAGATTTGAGAAGTGGTTATCATCAGATAAGAATTGCAGAAGATGATATCTGGAAGACTGCATTTAAGACAAAACAGGGACTGTTTGAATGGTTGGTTATGCCTTTTGGGCTTTGTAACGCACCAGCTACTTTTATGAGAGTCATGAATGATGTCTTTCGTCCTTTTATTGATGATTTTGTCATAGTCTATCTAGATGATATCCTTGTATTCAGTCGAACTTGGGAAGATCATGTAAGTCATGTAAAGAAAGTCTTTGATGTATTGAGAAAAGAAAAATTGTATGTAAAGATGTCTAAATGCGAATTTGCTAAGACATCCTTAGTGTACTTAGGCTATGTCGTAGGGGTGGTCAATTGAAAGTAGACCCTGCGAAGGTCGAAGCTATTGTAAAATGGCCTAAGCCAAGTACAGTCACAGAGGTCAGAAGTTTTCTAGGTGCAGTTCAGTACTGGAGAAAGTTTATTGCAAACTTCTCTTTTATAGCATCACCATTACATGCATTAACCAGTACAAAGGCAACTTTTCAGTGGGGAGGTCCGCAACAGAAGGCTTTCGACACTTTGAAGGGAAAGTTGAGCACCGCACCAGTTTTGGCCTTACCAGATCTACATCAACCATTTGAGATCGAGACAGATGCGAGTGGGTTTGCCATGGGAGCAGTACTCATGCAAGGAGGTAAACCAGTTTGCTACCACTCTGAAACCTTTTCAGGAGCAGTAAGTAACTATCCCACGTATGATAAAGAAATTTATGCTTTAGTTCAGAGTGTTAAAAATGGAAACATTACATAATGGGGAAAGAAACTGTAATCCACACTGATCACCAACCACTACAATATTTGCACTCACAGTCTAAACTGCAACAAAGTAGGCACTTTCGATGGATGGGTTTTTACAATAGTTTCATTTGGTAATTAAGTATAAGAAAGGTACCCATAACAAAGTAGCAGACATGCTCTCTAGACCTCCTATGATGAATGCTTTGATAATCCTTCAGAATAGTTCTATGGTTCATGAAAGTTTTCAAGAACAATATGCTAATGATGAGAACTTTAAGGATATCTATGCTGCTTTAATGAATGGTAAACATGTAGAAGAGAAAGATTATTATGTGCAGGATAAACTATTATATCACTTGGGTAAATTATGTGTTCCAAAAGATGAACAAGCACAGGTGATTAGAGAAGCACATACCTCATTGATTGCAGGACACTTTGGGGTAAACAAAACATTGACTCAGCTGCAGAAGTATTGTTATTGGCCTCATATGCAAGAAACTGTAACTAAGTATATTAGAGGTTGTGTTATGTGTGCAACTAGTAAGCCTAGTAACAGGAAATTGGGTTTGTACACACCTCTACCTGTACCTTCTCGTCCATGGGAAAGTGTGTCAATGGACTTTGTAGGGGGGTTACCTATGTCTAGGAAGGGACATGATTACTTGTATGTAGTAGTTGATCGGTTCAGCAAAATGTGTATCTTAATGCCATGTAAAAAGCAAGTCACTGCTGAACTGACAGCTCATTTGTACTTTCAATTTGTATGGGTTCATTTTGGGTTACCTACTTCTATTGTATCGGATCGAGATTCTCGATTCTTGGGGGAATTTTGGTCAACTTTGTGGGGACTCATGGACACCAAGCTGAAGAAGAGTACAGCCTTCCATCCGCAGACCGACGGACAGACAGAGGTTGTAAACAGGACAGTTGTGCATCTACTCAGAGGTTACTGCAGTAAGCATCCTAAGTTGTGGGATGAGAGTCTTCATTATGTGCAGCATGCCTACAACCATGCAGCACACTCTTCTACTAAGAGGTCTCCTTTGAGACATGCTTTGGTTATGTGCCCAAGACACCGATGGATTTTGCTTTTGGGAAAGATGATGTTGAAGATGGACGCCATGATGCGAGAAGGCTTTGAAGTTCATCCAGAAAGTCCAAGCAATTCATCAGGCAGTGGAAGCACGGTTGGAACACGAGAGCCAAGCAAAATACAAGGTTCGCCATGACAAGCATCGCACTGATCATCATTTTCAGGTTGGAGACAGAGTTTGGTTACATATCAGCAAGGAAAGGATGCAAGGTGAAGGTAAAAAGCTTAAGCCAATTAGATATGGTCCTTTTGAGATCCTTGAGAAGATTGGTACTAATGCCTTCCGCCTCAATCTTCCACCATACATGCATATTTACTCGGTTGTCAATGTTGAGAATTTGAAACTATATGAGCCTCCAATGATCCTAGATGAAGTCTCAGACATTCAGGTTCCATCAGTTGATGACCTTTCTCCAGAGTACATGTCAGAGTTGCCAGAAGATGTTATTCTCGACAGGAATGTCAGAACTTCACGAAGAGGAGATGTTGAGTACCTCAGAGTGGGCCTGAAGGGGATGCATCCAAGCAAAGCAAGATGGATGGAGATTGGTAAAGTGAGGGAACTTTACCCTCACTTACTTTCCAAGTAATCAAGCTTTCTGAGGTCCCAAAGCTCTCCAGTGGGGAGGCCTGATCCGGGACAATTTTTCGAAAATTGAAGTGTTCCCGTCTGATTTCAGCTTCATCAGAAAGAGAATGACGTCCTGATTCCAACACAACTTGAACGGGTCAAAAAGGACTCCATTTGTGCAAGTTACGGCCAGTCAAACTCTCAGTCAAACTGGCTTTAGGGGCGTCCAGAAGGCGAAAAAAATAATCATCTCAGAAATCGACGGAATCAGCGTCATCACGAAGAGCTCGTCGAGACGATTCCGATGGCGTTCGTTTCGTCGAAATCCGACATCGTACGTGAAAGTTATCAGTGGTCAAAGTTTCTACTTGACTTTTGAAGTTGACTGTACGGATGATGACGTCAGCATATCGTCCGTACCGTACGGATTTGACATGGACGAATTCGGCCGAGACACGTGGCAGGTGAGTCATCGGTACGGACCAATCATGTATTGACACGTGTCCCGTCTGTACTGTTGACATGGCACTCCGTACACAGCGTGGCGGACAGTTGGCATCCAGTTGGCAGGTGACTGGGCATCCGCAGCGAATAGCAGTGAGACACGTGGCTCATAGTCAGCGCACGGTAATCGGCGTCAGCGGACACATCGACATGTCTTGGCCAATAATGACACGACACGTGGCAAGCTCGGTTTTGCTTTTCGGTTTCCCCGGTCTCCTCTGGCTGACGTCTCGTCTGTTTTAACTTACAAAAATGGATGGGGTTCGACCCCGTGATTTCCGCCAAGCCAAACAACCTGCTCACCATTGCGCCAGCCCGAGCGCTTACAATGGTATATGGAAGCGGTGGTTTTTATTGAATAGATTTGGAGATTTGTTTGTTAAAACAAACCGGCCGGTGGTTTGAACCCGCGCGGGCCGGGTAACAAAATATCCTATCCACCACTGCGCCACGAAGCCTTTCTAATACTGTAGTGGCATATATTGCTTTTGTTACATGATTATAAGCCGAACCTTAACAAAAAGGAAAATTAAGCCATAACTAACAAGATATGCCTTATCCACCCGAACCAGAAAGCAAAATGGAGATACCAGGGATCTTGTACGAGGTCATAAGGAAGTTGAGCATTTAATTTGGTTGTTAAGCCTAATTAGGCAAATTTCCTGTATAAAAAGAGGGGTAGAGATGGTTTTTTTACACAAGTCCAGGTTGAGATAGCGGGAGAATGCTCGAGAGTTCTTGAAGACATTTCTGCATATCAGAGTACTGTCATGCTGCTGAATGCTTGAAGGAGATAGTCTTGAAGCCATTGTAATTGAATTTGGAGCTAATCGGATCGGTCCTCCATTGGAGAGGGACCCAGAGACGTAGTCCTTAGGGACGAACTCCGTTATCAACTTTGGTTTCGTCTCTCTATTTCTTCTCTCTTTTCTTTCTCAGTTTATTCATGGCATTTAATTATTTTATGTTCATTTATTTCATTTGAGCATTTTAATTTGTAATCATTTAAATTAAATGTTGTAATAATCGATCTTTTACATTAAGCATTCTGTAAAAGCAATTAGTCCTAGATCCTAAATAGATCAATAAAAGATATTGATACAAAACAAAAAATATATGTAATAGTTGGCTTCTCAATTGAAAATTCAAGCTACTAGATAAAATAGAGAAATTGTAAAAAGAACTATTAGGAAAAAACTTTAAGAATTAGAGATAAATGACAAATGATCGAAACCCACATGAAACATATTGATACATGACAAACAACCTATGTAAGAGTTGGCTTGTCTAAACATAATTTCTCACATGGGAAAACACTTACTTTCTACTTCTACGTGTTGAGGCAACTAAGTGCACCACCACCAACACATGTAGGTAGGAAGCTCTACTACTCTCATAAGAAGCCCTGAGTAGTTTGTTCCATGGAGCTTGAAATAGTTGAGTAGAAAAGAATATCATGAAACATATTGATATAAGATTCGAGCTACATTGTTTGGTACTATATATTGAAGACAAATAGAGGAATTGTATAATAAGTATTAGAATAACACATATTTGTTACTAAATATTATACACAAAAATAAAAATTGTATTGAGTTCCCTAAAACATAGATAGATACATATGCACATATATATATGTATTCAATTCCCTAATTGATATATAAAATTATACATATAGGTAGATATATATATTAATATATGTAGACAAAGAGCACTGTGGCTCATTTGAGAATGCAACAACAATTTATATATACATATGTATATCTAAACAAATATGTATACTATGTTTATTCGTATTTATGTAGACTGAGATTTAAAATAGAGTTTAAAATAGCATGTATAAGTATTATCTATGTTGTGAGAAAATCACTAGAATACAGCCATAGCATTCAATGATATAGCATTGAGATGTTAACAAAAAAGCATTTAATCATGTAGTATGTGTAACATACTCATAGTGCCACAATGGATCTTCTAACAATGCAATTGAATTAATATATTTTCTTGCACATTTTGGAGTATACTTTCCCGCACTGCAACATTGAATATTGCATTTACTTCTTGCTGTGTCATCGTACCAAAATGCTAGGATGCATTAACCATGACATCAGCAAACACTTTCAATTCTTCCTCTGTGCTTCAAGGTAATCCAACTCACCTCTGCTATCCCATGTAATTATCAAAATCCACGTTGCCATAAAGGACCATGGGGGAATGGCTAACTGTTTATGCTAGTTTCAAATACAGCTTGGCTGACAAAAAAACTAACGGGAATTTGAACAAAAAAACAAAGAGGTAAATGCCAATTGTTACATAGATTTGCTATGTTGTATCAATATGTTTCATGATATTCTCTTGTTCTCATCTATTTGAAGCTACCTATAAAAAGTTGTTGATTGTTGTAGTCTAGCTCTTGTGTTTTTGATTAATAGCCCAGGTAAATATTTCTATACATTTGATTAGGGATTGTTCCCTCATTTATTTTTTTGGTTGGCATGAGACTATAGGAGTATCCTATTCTATTTTCCTTTTCATAAGAATTGTTTTTAACTTTCAAACTTGTAAAATTTTGTAGATTGGTGTAAACTACAAACATAACATTAACTTGTCCATTTGGATTGCTTTTGATTTCTTTTGGTCTGTGTATTTTTTTCAGCCTCTGGTTATTGTTCCTTGTTATCTTTGTGCAAATTTTATGCTATACATATTATGCACAACACAAGCTCTATATAACAAACCATTCATGATCATAGTTTTCACCTTCAATTCTCCATATGTTAAAGCTCTATTTAAAATGGGTGTTTAATCACCTATCATTTGAGGAATTGTAGAGGATTATTTAGGAAAAAACTTAAGAATCACAGCTAAATGACAGATGGTCAGAAACCCACATTAAATAGATCTTTAAGAGAGGTAGGAAAAAATACATAGATAAGGGAAAAATAAAGGCAAGCCAAAGGTGTCAGTTGATCTGTCATATACATCTAATTCTCAAGTGTTATCATAATACCTCTTACAACTATTACATAGACTGCTTGTCTTGTACCAATATGTTGTATGATATTCTTTTTCTCTCATCTGTTTCAAGCTCCTTATAAAAATGTTAATTTTTGTTGTTTTTTATTTGTCTGGCGAGAAAATATATTGATTAAGTTGCATTATCGAAAGTGCGATTGTGATGTTGGTTTGGTATCAAACTATTGTAAGAATCATCACCCTCAGGTCCATTCTATAGCAGATTTGAGGGTTTTAAAACTATTGTGCTTTGGAATTTGTCTTACTTGTCATTTTACATGGGTATTTTGCATAAATGATTTGTCTGTAATATTGAATACCAAACAATGTAGCTCAAATTTCCAATTAAATCTATGGTATTATATGCATTTTGGATAGATTATTGCATCATATAATTGTTGTCATAACCTAGAGAAAATAGGTATCATAATAAAGAATTGGGTTTAAATGATTAATTTGGAAAGTTGAAAGGATAACTGTATAAGTGTGGAGAAATGTAGCAGACAAAATAGAGTATGTTTTGTATTTGTAGTAGTCAATATATGATGATGCAAGAAAAAATTAGAAAACCCATGCTCATTCTCCTCCTTACCACATTGGCATCATGAAGCCACATGGGCTCTAGCCAAACCCCTGAGCAAGGAAAAGTATGAAAGATGCATCACAAATTTAATGGAGTTATATCATATATCAGGAAATGCTGAAGTAGGGGAAATTTTGGTGTTTTCATATATGATTTCTTATATTGTGGAATTTTTTTTGGTGTAGCAACTTTAAAAAGATGGGATGGTGATAGGGAGATGCTTAGAGATAATTTTTCCCATAAGCTGAAAAGATAATTGTATAAATATGGAAAAATGTAATGTGTAGAATAGACTATGGTTATTGTAGTCAAGTGTATGTAAGAATTTTTTTGAAGTTTCCACCGAGATTTCCATCAACCCAGCCATGAATTGGATTTTCTAGCGTTGGAGATGCCTTGGCTGGTGGTGACATGGAGCTCGGTAATTACGTGGGTTAGAGGTGGTGGAGTTGGTGTCCTTAGTATTTAGAAGTGAATGGTTGTGTATAATATTTAGTAACAAATAAGTGTTATTCTAATACCTCTCATATAATTACTCTATTTGTCTTCAATAAATATAAACGTATATGTATCTATGTTTCAAAGTATTGATTTTCACATACAGTTCAAATTGTATGTGTATATATATGTAATATGATAGTGAAAGGAAAAAGCACAAAACCCATGGTTGCTCTCCTCCTCACCACACAATCATGAAGCCTCATGGACTCCTTGAAAACTATCAACCAAGTAAAGCATGAAACACTCATGACAAATTTCATGCAGTTCCATCATATATTACACAATGACGAAGTTGTAAAGAAAATTGTGTGTTCCAATATATGGATTCCTTTTCCTAGTGTTTTTTTGCTCCAAGAATTTTTAAAAAAAGAGAATGTTGATAAAGAACTGCGAAAGATGGAATTTTTTAGTAATGTTGATAAATATAGGAAAAGGAGAATATATAGGAGGTATTGTTTCAAAGAAGAACCAATTCCGTAGATGAAATGCACATATATCATTAAAAGGAAGAGATGAAGGAAATAGAAAAGGTTTTGCTTCAAAGGATACAATGTATACAAATAACTTTATAAACATACCTGATTTTGGTATGTACTGGAATGTATGTAGCCATGCAAAAAGAAAAGGGGTGAATGCATAACTTTGGTATGTACTGGAGGATATCTATGCCTATAAAAAGAAAAGGAGTGAATGTATAAGTTAGTAAAATATAAATTTATTAAACAAACCTTGATTATGGTTATAGATATGGGCATCTTTTAGGTACCAATTGTTCCATAGATGGGCTTCATATCTCCTTGTGCATCTATGCTTGGATTGAGGTCAACATCATATTACTACAAAGAAACATTTTATTTCAATCTATCAATATATATATATATATATATATATATATATATATATATATATATATATATATATATATATATATATATATATATATATATATATATCTGTGGTTAGATGTGTATGGAATAGAAAAAAGGATAGTGGGAAAAAAACTTATAGAAACAATAGGGGGACTAGATAATGTAGATTGTAGAACACAACACTTGTTAAACCATTCAATCTGCCAACCACTAGAGGTGCATGGTAGGTTTTTACCATTTTGTACCCATTGAGCAAGGCAACCAACTCCACCATCGCCAACCCATGAGGTCAACAAAATTCACCATTGTTGTCAATAGGCCTAGGAAAGGCCTTGCAAATTGTTCAGTGTTATCATATAATACACAAAAAATGAAATGTACGGAAGACTATATATTTCTGAAAGCAATATAGAGGAAGGTCAAAATAGTAAAATGCTTGAAATAGAAGTCTATAGATCAACATTATACATATACATATACATATATACATACACACACATATACATATACATATACATATACATATATATACACATACAAATACACATACACATACATATACATATACATACTTAAACATATACATACATATACATATACATATACATATACATATACATATACACATAATTTTTTCCCTTTATTTATTCTTCTTAGTTATCTCTGTGCATCATTGGAATTATACTCATTACCATATGAGAAATTGTAGTTAAATATTCTTTCTTTCATCAAAAAAATATGGTTAGGGTTAATAATTTTTTCACCTCTTCTATTCTCCATGTACTTGGCATTAAATATTATAGAGAAATAAAGAAGACTTACCTTGGGTTTTTAATGATGACATGGAGATTACCTCTTCAACAAAGGATGTTCCTAAATGTTGCTCATTGGTCAATAAGGATTGAAAAAACATTATCAATCTAAAATTGACAAGGCAAGTGTTTCATAGTAAATATCGTTTTGATAGCTCTTTTATAGTTTCACTATTTGTCTATAATATTTAGTGCCAAATGATGCAGGTTGAATTTTGAATTGACAAGCCAACTGTTATATAGATTGCTTCAGGTACGATATAATTTTACCTCTATCTTAGTTTTATATTTAATAGACCTAGATGCACATCTATATTTGACATTTTTGTCTAGGCCAATCAATCAATTGGTAGGTTATTATTTAATTATTTTAAGATACATATGCATAGAAATACATGGAAAACTTGGAGTTATGGATTAAATAATATTTATGAAAAATATGGAACATTACAGGATTGTCCTTTTTTAAAGAGTTGTTAGTTATGTCTTTAATTACTAATATTCAATAAAAAAGTATTCTTTAAAAAAATGCTAGTCCATAACTTAAGGTATGACATATTTTTCCCAATGCTCATGTGGCAGTAGATAATTTATTATTTTGTTATTTATTTTCATTATTTTTTATTTGAATATTAGTTATGATGGTCAAAGTAATTACACACAAACATATAACAAAATATATATGTATCCATGTGGATATAAATGTATATCTTTGGATGATCAGAAGAGGAATAACATGGTTTGAACATTGCAATATATAAAAATATATATACAAGTATTGTACAGATTTCTTTGTTAACCATTTTTTAGTATTTGACTATTGCTATATGTTTGGAATTGAAGATAATATTGCTATTCAATGATTATAAAGGGAAGAAGAGAATTTAGAATACGCATAGAAGAACTAAAAATTCCAACATATAACAAGAATCAAGAATCATAGTGAGAATGCAAACTAAAAACAATCTTGACACCATGTTAAAATCAAAAGGATGGGAGGTCAATAAATGTGCAAATATATATATGCAAACATAGGAATAAATTATGTTCATATTTGTAAAAAAGAAGTCTTAGCATCCCATAGTGAGCATTAAAAAGGCAAGACCAACATAAATGTTTAAAAGTGAAAAAGAGCATTCAAAGCGTAGGCTCGCTAACTATGGAGCCTTTTTATAGAGAAGGAGTAGATATCTTTACTATGTTTGAAAGAAACAATTTACACTCTACTTCAAAATCAACTTTTGTTGCTTTCACAATTGTTGTTTTAAGCTGGTCCTCAAAAATGTAAGTATCTATTCTGATCAAGATAGTAAAGATGTATGGTTTACAAACATGACCTTTAATAAAAACAACAAGATCTATTGTAAACTCAAAGCTGTCCTGCAATATGTAGAGGTGTTTTGCTATAATTTGTAGTAAACTAGTGACAACTTCATTAAAAGAAATACCCCAAAGGCTGGTTGAATGGTCTTGTAGCTTTAAATGTAGAAGATAGTGATAGTTGCATTCCTTGATTGCCATATGGAAATGATAAAAAAACCAAACATAAGCATGGGGGCGTGTGCATTTTATTTTAAATTCTTTCCCACTAACCAATAAGGGGCAAGTAGGATAACAAAAAAACTCATTTTTTAAAATTTGAATGGTTTCTTTAAAAATGGCTTCAATAGTTTTAGGAAAGCCAAGATAGTTCTTCAAGATGAATGCAATAGTAACTCTATCATTTGAAGGATGCAACCTGGGTATGTGGAAGATCATGGTGCAGCAAAAAGTGGCAATATTATGGGGGTATGTGGCTGGCGACTTTTTTTTCATCCAAAATTAATGAAATGAAAAGGGTTTCTAGAGGAGATTTTCAGCTTTCCAAAAATATAAATTATGATTTAATTTGAATTTAATAAATAATTATTATTCATTTTCTATTAGAATTATGACTAAAGTCCTGATCGATAGGCTAATTGAAAAACATCTATAACTTTCAAACGGTATCATATTTTTGAATCTGAAACATGTCACATTCTATGCTTCACATACTATAGGATTAAAAAAAAAATAAATTTCATGAAGTTTTGACCAAGTTAAGGTGGTTAGGCAGGGCGAGTTTTATATTTTCTAAAAGTTGTAATAAAAATTCATAATTAATTATTTACTTGGAAAAAATTACAAAAAAATATGCATCACATCCGGACATGAGTCCTCTACTTATATATAAAATCTTACAAAAAAATATTGTTAATTTATTATGGTTAGGGTGGTCAGACAGACACCTACTTCTTATTTTTTCCCTGAAATTTAAGTACTACTAAATTGAAATTTCAAATTTTCACCAAATAGATTTTATTTATTTTTAAATAAACCTAGTATTTTAGAAACTACATTCAAATTTATACAAATTATATTCTTACATATTTTTGAAATAATATAGATAAATTATTCAAATATTTATGTCAAGTTTCCTAACACTGATTTTTCTAATTTTTTTGCCACTTAAGGGCTTGTTTTTTGCATGATGATCCTGCACATACCCACCTATGAGGTGTAAAAGAAGATGAAACCATTTATTCTACTTTCATTGGGCCCTTGGATCTAAGAGTGTTTGCCTCAGGAATATAAGGGTTAATGTCAAGGATTGTTGTTGTTGATGTATTGATAAATTTACCATTAAAGTAGCCTACATGGCCACCCTGCACAAGTATGACTATATCACTAGAAAGATACATTCACTCAAAGATATCAGATTTTTCTTACCAACTTGGGCCCCACAAATTAACATCAATGAAAGAAGTAGATATATCATATAGTTTAATAGTTAGCTAGATTATTTTAGATCCATTTTTCCTATGAATAGTTGATATGTACCCAACATGGGCGACAATGCCAATAATATCAACCAAGCTATTATCACTATAATTTCTTATGTCACTAACTAGCACAAAAGAAAAGGTATTTTTGGGCATGGAAATGTCATATTCACACCATTTTATTGTTGATTTTTCATCCAAAACAATTTCAAGGTTACTGTTTAATTTATTGAATTTTTTATTTGCTTCTTTCATCAATCCTCTTGATATTAAATAAGTTGCACCCACCTCAACTCAACCGTAATGCAGTTCAACAATATCATCAAAACAAGTAACACGTATTTTTGTCCCATCCATATCTATAATGTCAAAACTAAAAAGTTGACCTTCACCTCTCTATTTGTAGAAATGGTACATCTCTCTAATATGTGTTACACAACCTTTCACTGTCCAAACATTTTGTTAAATGTTAAAAGCTTTAATAGGGCTGACATTTGGAGGGTTGTTTGGTTTTTTAGTGGACAACTATAGACCAAATTTAGGGGTCCATTTAGAAGGAGAAGGGGAGTCTGGCCCCAACATTTTCTCTTCTTACTACTTGAAAAGATACCTAAGGGTTCTAATGATTTGGCAATCCGACATAATCACAACTAAGCTGAATATGATTAAGGCCTTGGAAAAGAAGGAAAAAAATATATTGGACACATTATATTAGGCACATACAGAGGAGAAAGATAATTTTTAAAAATAGACAAGAAACAATGCAACCCACCTTGAATCTTGCACATTCTACAAATGTAGCCTCTTAAAACATACAAGGGACCCTATTTTCAAGGAACCTAAAACAAAAAATCATTGCATTTGGAATGCAAGGTTCATATTTACATATGGTGTCCATCTGACAAGACAACCTTGTATCACTCAACTTGCCCTTTATCACCGCAATTTTTTTTGAAGGATAGAAGCTAAAGGACCGAAGAGGGAATGAAATCTCCATCATTGATGGAAATTTTTTTAAATGAAGTCAAAGTTGCTTGTTTATTTGTAGCTTACAAATACAATTTCAATTGAGGAAAGTGCACTTCATCACACCAAATGGATAAAACGAGTAAGGAAAACAAATGTTACAAAGAGATATTTTTATGTGTTCTAAAAGATCAATGCATATGTACTTCCACATCTATATTCTTTACTCGGTCCATCCGTTTGTCTATACACCTAAAGGCCAATAAAACTAGAAACATAAATAGTAAAGTGTATGTGGTATGTGTTTCTGTATTTGAGAATCTTAAAATTAAAGGAACTATAAGCCAATGTTCAAGTTTATTACAAAAGAGGAAGGAAACAATAAGAACAAATATGTAGTAGGTATAACAAAAAGGAAATACAAACTTATAGAATCAAGATTTGGAGGTTGGTGGATGGTACCCTTAGAGCCAGACTCCGTAGCGGGACTTGTGGGAGGTGCCAACAAATCAATCACCAAATCAATTTTGGGGGGCTCTGAAGACCCATCCACAAAGCCTAATTTTGTAGACATAGTTCTGGGACCTTTTAGATGGAGGAAATGTTGCAATTATAGTTGAATGATTGGAACCTCTATTTCAAAATAAAAATAAAAGATGAATGTATTGCAACATCTAATGCCAACTCGTAGACAACTTAGAAATATTGATAATCTAGCAACCATTTTACTATTTTGATTAAATGAAAATAGGTATAACCATTCCAATTTTAATATTTTTGAAACAACAGGAGATACAACAAGAACAATAGAAATGATAAATGCAAATGTATATATGCGTATATGTATTTTTTTTATCTTCGAGGTTGCTTATATACATATGCATGCAGTTTTTTACTATATTTCTATAAATACCTATATGCAGGTATTTGTATATGTTTCTACCTATTGCCTTCATCTTTTTTAATGCAAACAATATGATATACAACAACAAGAATGAAAATCATTAAGTACATATATGCATTTTTTTCCCTTTGTCTACACATTTTAAAAAACACATATAACCATATATATATATATCCATATGTACACATGTATATATTTATTTCTATATACACTGGTATATCTAAATGAATGTGTATACTAGATTTATTCTTGACTATGTACTCATTGGCATGCCAAGCAAGGGCCTATGCAAAAATGCACATAATGTCAAAGGTGCACAATGACAAGAAGCAAAAATAAGAAGAGGGTGAGAGTTTTGCAAGTCAACAACATGTTTTAAAAATTGCAACCTATGAAAATATGCACATAATGTCAAAGGTGCACAATGGGAAGAAGGGAAAATAAGTAGAGGGTGAAGGTTCTGCAAGCTAAACAAGCAATCTATATAACATTTCACTTGTCAATTAAAGATCCAACCTACATTATTTGGTACTAAATATTACAGAAAAATAGGGAAATTGTAAAAGAGCTATTAGGAAAACACTTAAGGATCATAGGAAAATGATAGATGATCAAAAACCCACATTAAATAGAGCATTAAAATATGGAGAATAGAAGAGGTAAACTATGAGACTAAACATGGAAAATAGAAGAGGTGATCTACAATAATGTATAGTTATGGGAAAGTGGATATTGAAATGCAACACAAGCAATCTATGTAAAAGTCGGCTTCTCAATTCAAAATTGAAGCTACACACAAAAGTAGAATGCAACAGCTGGCATTTAGCTATGGGATTTTTGTTTCAAATTTCTACCAAGATTTTTGTTAGCCTAGCTGTAAGTAGGAGTCTGCAGAACTAGTAGCGAGATTTTGACAATAGCCAATTGGGCAGTTTCTGCGGGTTGTTTATGACAATTTATGGAGTTTGCTAATTACGTGGTTTGGCGATGGCAGAGTCAGTTGCCTTAATACATAGAAGTAGAATGGTAAGTGTTTGCTCATGTGAGGGTTAATGCATCCTGGTGTTGTTGCACTATGGTGCTGGAGGATGTAAATGCAATATTCAATGTTATAGTATGGGAAAGTATACTCCAAAATGTGTGACAAAATACATCGATTAAGTTGGATTTTTGAAAGAGCCATTGTGGTCCTTTGGTATTTTTTACTCTTTCTAAATCAAAGTCTACATAAATACGAATAAAGATACCATACACATTTTTTTTTATATACATGTGTATATATAAATTACTATTGGATTGTCAAACAAGCCACACTGGTCTTGGTCTATATATATGGATATATATTTGCCTATATGTATATTTTTAAATATGAAACCAGGAATTCAATACACATATATATGCATATATGTATCTGTCTATGTAAAAGATGCAAGCAGTCGAAAGGTACATATCAATGCCATGGTTGCAGTTTCTAGCATTCTACAAAATTTTAAAATTTACAAGAGATAAACCGCAATAGAGAACACTTTGTTATAGGTAGTGTGAAACATATGAGGTAAAAATAATATAATGAAACATATTGATACAAGAAAAAAAATCTATTCGAGATTTGGCTTCTCAATTCTAAATTCAAGCTATATTATTTAGCACTAAACACTATAGAAAAATAGGTAAATTGTAAAAGAACTATTAGGAATATACGTAAGAACCATAGGAAAATAATAGATGATGAAAAAATCAACTTTAAAATATGGAGTATAGAAAAGACAAACTACAATAATGAACAACTTTCTATAGGGAATTGAGAAAAACAATATCATAAAGAACACTTTCTTATCACAAACTTCAAACAGTTGAGTAAAAAAGAACATCATGAAACATATTGATACAAGACATATAACATGTTCCATCCAAACAAAATAACCACAGAATTTTTTTTAGAATTTTAAAACTTGAAGACAATCCTTGTCACAAAAACAATAGAATAATCTATTACATACAACTTCAAATATATAAGTGGAAAAGAATATCATGAAACATATTGATACTCAAAAAAATGAGGGAAGAAGAATATAATGAAACATATTGATACAAGATGACCAATCTATGTAACAGTTTCCTTGTCAATTCTAAATTCATAATTTTTTTGCAATCCTTACTGACCAATGAGAAACATTTAGGAACATCCTTTTTTGAAGAGGTAAGCTCCACCTCGTCATTGAAAAGCTCAGGAAAGTATTCTCTATTTCTCTATAACATTTAGTGCCAAGTAATGTAGCTCAAATTACCAATTAACTATGTGGCCTTATAGCCATTTTGCACAAATTATTGCTACCCATTGTGTTTAAAAGTTCTATTTAATGTGGGTTTACTACCAAAGCATGTAGCTCAAATTTTTAATTCACAAGCCAACTCTTACATGCACTACTTGAATAGTATGAATATGTTTAATGTGGGTTCTCGATTATCTGTCATTTACTTGTGATTCTTAAGAAAAATATGATAATGAATAGTCTGCCATGAGGGACCAAAAAAATAATATCATGAAGAATAGTTTGTTATGGAGAAATTGAAAGTGAGGCAGAGGAAACAATTTTTACAATAGTCCGCTATCAAACCAACACCACAATGGCTCTTTCAACAATGCAACCTAATCAATATATTTTCTCACACATTTCGGAGTATACTTTCCCATAAATATATATATACATACATATATATATATATGTATACATACATATATATATGTATACATATATATATATATATGTATACATATACATATACATATTATGTATATATATACATACATATACATACATACATATATATACATATATACATACATACATACATATATTCTAAATTCGAGCTCCATTATTTGGCACTAAATATTATAGAAAAATAGGTAAATTGTAAAAGAATTATTAGGAAAACACTAAAGAACTACTGGAAAATGAGAGATGATCGAAACCCAACATTAAATAGAACTTTTAAATACAAGGAAAGAATATCATAAAACATATTGATAGAACACAAGCAATCTATATAACAATTGGCTTATCAATTCTAAATTGGAGCCACATTTTCTAGCACTAAATGTTATACACAAATAAGGAAACTATTAAATAACTATTACAAAAACATACATGCATACATACATATATACATATACACACACACACATATATATATATATACATATATATACACACACACACACACATATATACATACATATATATATACATACATTTTTATATATATGTATACATATGTATACATATGTATATACATATACATATGTATACATATGTATATACATATACATATGTATGTATACACACACACACACACACATATATAGAACTCACAAATTTCAGAGCACAACAATTTTAAAACCCTCCAATATTCTATAAACCAGACATGGAGCCAATGATTCACACACTAGTCTGCTATCAAACCAACACAACAATGCCTCTTTCGACAATGGAACTTAATCAATATATTCTCTTACACATTTCAGAGTATGCTTTCTAATACACACACACAGGCACACAGACATAGACACACACACAGAAAAACACACACACACACACACACATACACATACACACACACAGATATATATATATATATAAATATATATAGATACATATTTATACTATGTGCATATTTAGTGTTATACAGATTTTGTACAGTTAATTCCTTGGTATCTTTCTAATTAATTTAACTTCAAATCCTTACAAAGAGAATGGTGAGGAATGTGAACGGTATGTGGAAATCAATGCTTCAAAAAATACATAGATACATATATGCATATATATTGAAGAAAAATAGAGCAACTGTATAACACAGATGACAACAACAACTAAGAGCCACTAAACTAATATAGACAAAATTTAATTGAAGAACAAATAAAGCATATATCTAATTAGGTTGAATGTACATATGCATATATGTCTATACATATGTATATACATATATGCATATCTATATGTAAATATATCTATGCATTTATGCAATTCATTTTTAGTGGAGAGTGTAACAAATGGAAGGTACGGTGAATTTTTTTTTCTCAGAAGTGTAATGTTGCTGCTGCTTATGCGTATGCATAATTCCTTCCTTTGTTGCACCCTCCATCTAAAAGATCTTCAATTTTTTTGATTGCATATGCATATATACATATACATACACATATACATATACATATGCATATGTATATACATATATGCATACGCATATCAAAAAATGCTACAAAGTGTAACAAAAAATTCATAGATCTAAGATTGAGTGTAATTGATGAAAAAACTAACCATGCATTCGACAAAGGCCCAATACAATTCACAGCAAGAAAAAGGAAGCAAGGAACACACATACAAGACTCATGCTTGAGGGTTGTCCAACAACTTGGGGAGAGCTAGAGTCCATTATGGGGAACTAAAAAAAAGAATATCATGAAGAACAATTTGTTATAGAAAACTTCAAACAAATGCGGAAGAATGAATATCATGAAACATATTGATATAAGACCTATAGCATGTTCCATACAAACAAAATAACCACAAAAATTAACACTTTATTATAAGCAGCTTCAAAAAAATTAGGGAAAAAGAAATTCACGAAACATATTGGTGCAAGACAAATAGTCTATGCAACAGTTGTAAGAGATGTTAGAAAAAAAACTTAAGAAGTAGGAATAACTAACAGATGAATGGAGAAATAATATGATGAATAAAAAATGGAGAATAGAAGAGGGAAATAACCTATAAAAAATGCTATGAAACCAACACCACAATGGCTATTTCAACAATGCAACTTAATCATAGTACACTTTCCCACACTACGACATTCAATATTGCATTTACTTCATCTGGGCCTACATTTACTTCATCTGCCTCCATCGTACAACAATGGCATAATGCATTAATCCTTGCACCATCAAACACTTACCATTTAGCTTTTGTGTATCGAGGACACCAACTCCACCATCACCAACCCATGTAATTACCAAGCTTAGACAAGTCACTGCTGACCGGGACTTCTCTAATGCTACCTATGATTCTTAAGTGTTTTTCTAATAGTTGTTTTACAATTTCCCTATTTTTTATGTAACATTTAGTGCAAATAATGTAGCTTGAATTTGGAATCGACAAGCTAGTTGTTACATAGAATTTGTTGTTACACCTTGACTAGATAGTGATTGAATTTCTGGTAAGCAAGAATATGTGGAAACTCAAATATATATGTGCATTTCATTGACCTATTAGAAAAACACTTAACAATCAAAGGAAAATGAGAGATATTTCAAAACCCACATTAAATAGAACTTTAAAATACCAAGAATAGAACATGCAAACTATGATAATGAACAGTTTGGTATGGGGAAATAGAAAAAAGAATATCATGAAGAATAATTTCTTATGGGGAAGTTCAAACAGTTGAGAAAAAACAATATCATGAAAGATATTGATAGAACACAAAAAGAAAAATTGGAAAATACCTATTAGGAAAACACTTAAGAATCAGAGTAAAATGACATATGTTCTCAAACCCACATTAAATAGAACTTTAAGATATGAAGAATAGACGAGGAAAACTACGCTAATGAATAGTTTGTTATGGGGAACTGAAAACAAGAATATCATGAAGAAAAAATTATTGTGGAGAATTTGAAACATATTGATATAAGACACTACCATCCCATGTAATTAGCAAGCTCCATTGCCTACATAAATAGACCTGGATAGTTTGTTCCAGGGACCTTCAAGCAGATCAGGGAAAAAGAGTATCATGAAACATATTGATACAAGCTTCGAGCTATGTTCTTTGTGAATAAATATTGAAGAGAAGTAGAGAAATTGTATAAGACGTGTTATAATTACAATTATTTGCTACAAGTCATTTTACATGGTTATTTTGCATAAATGATTTGTCTATAATATTTAATGCCAAACAATGTAGATCAAATTTATAATTAAGTCTATGGCATTATACACATTTTGCATAGATTATTGCATCATATAATGGTTTTCATAACCTAAAGAAAATATCATGAATAAAATATGGAGAATAGAAGGGGAAAACTACAACAATCAACTATTTATTATGAGGAACTGGGAAAAATAAACTCATGGAGAACAGTTTGTCATGGGGAACTTCAAAGACATAAAAAAAAGAATAGCATGAAACATATTGATACAAGATAGATGAACGGAAAGCCACATTAAGTAGAACTCCTAAATCCAATAGATAGCAATAATATACATGCAAAATGAGTGTAACCCCACAAAATTTATTGAAAATTTGACCTATTACCTAGCACTAAATATTATAGACAAATAGAGAAATTGTAAAAGAGCTATTAGAATAACACTTAACAGCCACTAAACTAACTTTATCTGTAGTATGCTTATGCTTTCATACTAACCCTCTTATATATATATATATATAAACACACACAATTACTCCTATGTTAATCTACAATTGTTCCTATATTAATGGGTTTAACGCCAAAGATGCATAGAGATAACTAAAAAAAAAAACCAAGGGCAATAAAATTACTAACCCTAACCATATTTTCTTGACGAAAGAAAGGAGATTTAACTACAATTTCTCCACCCGCAAAGAGAAATATTCTCTTTGAAGTCACCAAAAATGGTTATAACTCCAAAGATAGAAACATATATGACAAGAAGACATTAACAATAAATTAATCATCTATGCAAAACACCCATGTAAAATGACTTACAGATTTCAAAGAACAACAATTTTCATTCTACTTATCACGACGTGGACCTTACCTCTTAAACAAAGAATGTTCCTAAATGTCTCTCATTGGTCAATAAGGATTAGAAAAAAATTATGAATTTTCCTTCAAATAGATCATGAAACAAGTATATCATGAATAAAATATGGATAATTAAAGAGGAAAACTACGATAATCAACAGTTTGTTATGAGAAATTGAAAAAAATAATATCATGAA
>VDFB02086081.1:129739558-129765176 GCA_007258455.2 Sequoia sempervirens | reverse complement strand
TGTGTTGTTTTAAAAAGATATTTTGGCTCACATAAAGGGGAGAAAAAGAAAAATGACTAGGGTGATCGGGGTATGGTTAATGTTATGCCTGTCAAAAATTGAAGGAGATGTAGATTTACCAATATTGGTATTGAAAGATCCATGTTGCACGTATCTGGGGAGTCTGCCCATCATTTCTCATCAACAACACTAATAACCTGTTAAAAAGTGGTGCAAAATCTGGATAGTGTGCGCAAGTCAGATTTGCATCAAAAGGTTTGAGAAAATGTATTCGTGAGTGCCAGAATCCTTCAATAATCAGAGGCAACTCTATGGCCAATAATCAGAGGCTTTGGGTTAACAAAATAATTGGCTGCATTGCCCAAAAAGCTGCTAGCAAGGCTGATAATTCGCCAAGAAAGGATTAGTAGATGTAGACTTCATTAGAGGTGTATATAGATGCACAAGTTTATAGTATATCTCCATTTTCAAACCAACAAAGAAAAGTCAAAAAGTCACCGGCAGCAATTACGCTTTGAAGACCTGGTGAAGAAAGAGAGGGAGGCCGTATAATGCTCCTCGATATAAATTAAGAAGGATACCCCGTGTAAGTCCCTTTGCCTCTATTTTACCCTATAGAAAATGGAAATATATACATAGTCTCGACTAATTTCTATTGTGTATTAGCTCATTCTCAGAAAGCATCTATTCTTTGTATCCATTTTAGAAGGCTAGTTCCGGAATTTCCATCCAGAAAACAGTTTCTTTATTTGCATGCTTAAATAATAGATATATATCAGTTTGTTAGTTATGTGTTTCTACACATACTTTGCATTGATGTTTTAAACTTGGTGTTTTCATATTCTTACACCATGGCTATATCCCTATTTTTATTCTTAGTCTCTAAATGAATATCCGTAAATATAAGTTTTAGAATTCGGGAAAGGGGAAAAAAAAAAAAAAAGAAAAGAAAATGAAGAAAAGCAGGAATTAATTAAAATGGGTATTTTTGCATGATTAAAAAACAAAAAAACAAGAATCCAAAACAAAAAGGAAGAAGAAAGAGAGAAAGAAGAAGAGAGGGGATTGTGTTGTTTTAAAAAGATATTTTGGCTCACATAAAGGGGAGAGAAAAAAAAAATGGCTATGGTGATCGGGGTATGGTTAATGTTATGCCTGTCAAAGATTGAAGGAGATGTAGATTTACCAATATTGTTATGCCTGTCAAAGATTGAAGGAGATGTAGATTTACCAATATTGGTATTGAAAGATTCATGCTGCACATATCTGGGGAGTCTGCCCCTCATTTCTCATCAGCAACACTAATAACCTGTTAAAAAAAAATGGTGCAAAATCTGGACAGTGTGCGCAAGTTAGATTTGCATCAAAAGGTTTGAGAAAATGTATTCGTGAGTGCCAGAATCCTTCAATAATCAGAGGAAACTCTATGGCGAATAATCAGAGGCTTTGGGTTAACAAAATAATTGGCTGCATTGCCCAAAAAGCTACTACCAAGGCTGATCATTCGCCAAGAAAGGATTAGTAGATGTAGACTTCATTAGAGGTGTATATAGAAGCACAAGTTTGTAGTATATCCTCCATTTTCAAACCTGAACAGCAAAGTCAAAAGTCACTGGCAGCAATTACAGCTTTGAAGACCGGTGAAGAAAGAGAGGGAGGCATGTATGAATTTCACCCGATATAAACTGAGAAGGATCTTCAGGTAAGTCCCTTGCCTTCATTTCAGTTTATAGAAAAATGGAAATATATACATAGTCTGATCACTTTTGTTGTGTATTAGCTCATTCTGTAAGTTATTCATTTGTATCCATTTTAGAAGGCGTTAGTTCTAAATTCTATCCAGAAATATGTTTTTATTTTGTATGCTTAAATAATAGGATACATATAATAGTTTGTTAGTTGTATTTTCTACACATACTTTGCATTGGATGTTTTAAACTTGGGTGTTTCATATTCTTTACACCATGGCTATATCCCTATTTTATTCTAGTCTGAAAATGAATATTTCAAAGGTCTTATTTTAAAGAACCGTCTACTATAAATGGATTTCATTTTGCATGTCATGTGCTTTAGTGCTTAAAGGTCTTGTTTTAAAGAACCATCCACTGTAAATGGATTTCATTTTGCATGTCATGTGCTTTAGTGCTTAACTATCTTATGTCACTTAAGTTTCAAGGGTATTTGCAATTGATTTAATTTTCCACTTCTTTAATTGAAATGACTAAATCAGCATTCCTTCAAAGTAGTTAATGTAGTTTGTTTTGGAAGGGATGAATTGAAGCATAGAATATATTATACATTCATTTCATACTGTGTTGATATACCATATGCTTCACTTTAAGGTAACACCTTTGCATTTGATCAGAAGTTTATGAAGTATTGTACAACAAAACATGTCTACAGCTATGTGTCTATTTTAGCACCCACTTTATAACATGTAAGAGTTTATTAGAATCTCTGTAATAGAAAAAAATTAAAGTATATTCTTCTTATAGTCTTTCACCATCTGGAATTTTTTTTTTTGAAAATCTAATATCTATAATATGACATATTTATGCCTTTATGATATACCAGAAATATACTGCTATGTTATGATTATTAACTGCTGTTTTGGTTAGCCTGTTGAGCTGTGTTGCAGAATAATCTGCTTGCACATGTTTTAGAAAATTGCTAAATGTTTTCTGGGTTTTGTTGTTGGTTACTCCACCTTTCTGAAACATATTAAATTTTAAAATTTGGATGTCGTTCGTAGAAGTTATGATTTTTTAAATGTTGCATTGTCTCACTGCGATCAGCAAGCTAAACATTGTTAAGTGAATTATTTAAGCAATTTATTATCAAGTTTTCTTTCTTGATTCTAGATCCCCTTCACCAATTATGATTAATGATAAAACATGATGCAAACTAAGTGATGTTTTGTTTTTAATTCTCTTGGAAGTTGTGGAGGTTTGAGTGTTGTTTATCCTTTTTACATAATTTGTGTCCACCCATTCTTTTGTTCTCAAATGAAATTGCCTGGAGAGTTAGTGTATGTGTTCCTCACTGAGATTTTCTTGAGAACACTCTATAGTTGTGTGTCAATGATGGTATTTTGTGTGAACTCGTGGGTATAGTATCTTGTAATTTGAGTTTTGATGATAAACATTACTATTGAACAAATCAAGTTTGTAGTGATAAAGAGTTTTTTTTTTTTAAATTATTATCAGTATCCTTGTGTTATTCTTTTTATAGTGTGAAGTAGTTATGTGCTTTGTGTTTTCAATATGAGATCGAGGTATTTTATGAACCTAGTTGTTGTAACTTTTGTTAGCCAACCCAGATGAGTTTTGGTTGAAGTCCATGTTGTTGAACTACGATTCCTCTGCGCTGCGCGTACGTAGGCAAGGCCATCAGAGATGAGCCCCCGAGGAATTAGGTCCAGCCCTTAGGTTCCCCACACTTGCTGGAAAGATAACTTTTGTGTGTGTGGGCCTCTGTTGTGAATGAAATTTGTAATTTGTGTTTTGTCCTTAGCTTAATTTTGGTTGTTAAGTTTTGGGAATTACACAAAGCATCAATCAAAACCATAGAAGTATCAGGTCTAAATAGTATGAGGGGTATTACACAACCTATGAAAATATGCACATAATGTCAAAGGTGCACAATGGGAAGAAGGGAAAATAAGTAGAGGGTGAAGGTTCTGCAAGCTGGAACAAGCAATCTATATAACATTTCGCTTGTCAATTAAAGATCCAAGCTAGATTATTTGGTACTAAATATTATAGAAAAATAGGGAAATTGTAAAAGAGCTATTAGGAAAACACTTAAGGATCACAGGAAAATGACAGATGATCAAAAACCCACATTAAATAGAGCTTTAAAATACGGAGAATAGAAGAGGTAAACTATGAGACTAAACATGGAAAATAGAAGAGGTGATCTACAATAATGAACAGTTTGTTATGGGAAAGTGGATATTGAAATTCAACACAAGGAATCTATGTAAAAGTCGGCTTCTCAATTCAAAATTGAAGCTACACACAAAAGTAGAATGCAACAGCTGGCATTTAGCTATGGGATTTTTGTTTCAAATTTCTGCCAAGATTTTTGTCAGCCTACCTATAAGTAGGAGTCTACAGAACTAGTAGCGAGATTTTGACAATAGCCAATTGGGCAGTTTCTATGGGTTGTTTATGACAATATGGAGTTTGCTAATTATGTGGTTTGGTGGTGGTAGAGTCGGTTGCCTTAATACATAGAAGTAGAATGGTAAGTGTTTTCTCATGTGAGGGTTAATGCATCCTGGTGTTGTTGCACTATGGTGCTGGAGGATGTAAATGCAATATTCAATGTTACAGTATGGGAAAGTATACTACAAAATGTGTGAAAAAATACATCGATTAAGTTGGATTTTTGAAAGAGCCATTGTGGTCCTTTGGTATTTTTTACTCTTTCTAAATCAAAGTCTACATAAATACGAATAAAGATACCATACACATTTTTTTTGATATACATGTGTATATATAAATTACTATTGGATTGTCAAACAAGCCACACTGGTCTTGGTCTATATATATGGATATATATCTGCCTATATGTATATTTTTAAATATGAAACCAGGAATTCAATACACATATATATGCATATATGTATCTATCTATGTAAAAGATGGAAGTAGTCCAAAGGTACATATCAATGCCATGGTTGCAGTTTCTAGCAGTCTACAAAATTTCAAAATTTACAAGAGCTAAACTGCAACAGTGAACACTTTGTTATAGGGAGTGTGAAACATATGAGGTAAAAATAATATAATGAAACATATTGATACAAGAAAAAAAATCTATTTGAGATTTAGCTTCTCAATTCTAAATTCAAGCTATATTATTTAGCACTAAACACTATAGAAAAATAGGTAAATTGTAAAACAACTATTAGGAATATATGTAAGAACCATAGGAAAATAATAGATGATGAAAAAATCAACTTTAAAATATGGAGTATAGAAAAGACAAACTACGATAATGAACAACTTGCTATAGGGAATTGAGAAAAACAATATCATAAAGAACACTTTCTTATCACAAACTTCAAATATTTGAGTAAAAAAGAACATCATGAAACATATTGATACAAGACATATAACATGTTCCATCCAAACAAAATAACCACATAATTTTTTTTAGAATTTTAAAACTTGAAAACAATCCTTGTCACAAGAACAATAGAATAATCTATTACAGACAACTTCAAATAGATAAGTGGAAAAGAATATCATGAAACATATTGATACTCAAACAAATGAGGGAAGAAGAATATCATGAAACATATTGATACAAGACGACCAATCTATGTAACAGTTTCCTTGTCAATTCTAAATTCATAATTTTTTTGCAATTCTTACTGACCAATGAGCAACATTTAGGAACATCCTTTGTTGAAGAGGTAAGCTCCACCTCATCATTGAAAAGCTCAGGAAAGTATTCTCTATTTCTCTATAACATTTAGTGCCAAGTAATGTAGCTCAAATTACAAATTAACTATGTGGCCTTATAGCCATTTTGCACAAATTATTTCCACCCATTGTGTTTAAAAGTTCTATTTAATGTGGGTTTACTACCAAAGAATGTAGCTCAAATTTTTAATTCACAAGCCAACTCTTACATACACTACTTGAATAGTATGAATATGTTTAATGTAGGTTCTCGATTATCTGTCATTTACTTGTGATTCTTAAGCAAAATACTATAATGAATAGTCTGCCATGAGGGACCAAAAAAATAATATCATGAAGAATAGTTTGTTATGGGGAACTTGAAAGTGAGGCAGAGGCAACAATTTTTACAATAGTCCGCTATCAAACCAACACCACAATGGCTCTTTCAACAATGCAACCTAATCAATATATTTTCTCACACATTTCAGAGTATACTTTCCCATAAATATATATATATATATATATATATATATATACATATATATATATATATATATATGTACTCTATCATATGCTATAACATATATGTATACATATATATATATATATATATATGTATACATATACATATACATATTATGTATATATATACATACATATACATACATACATATATATACATATATACATACATACATACATACATACATATATTCTAAATTCGAGCTCCATTATTTGGCACTAAATATTATAGAAAAATAGGTAAATTGTAAAAGAATTATTAGGAAAACACTAAAGAACTACTGGAAAATGAGAGATGATCAAAACCCAACATTAAATAGAACTTTTAAATACGAGGAAAGAATATCATAAAACATATTGATAGAACACAAGCAATCTATGTAATAGTTGGCTTATCAATTCTAAATTGGAGCCAGATTTTCTAGCACTAAATATTATACACAAATAAGGAAACTATTAAATAACTATTACAAAAACATACATGCATACATACATATATACATATACACACACACATATATATACATATATACACACACACACACACACATATACATACATTTTTATATATATGTATACATATGTATACATATGTATACATATGTATACATATACATGTATATTAATGTATACATACACTCACACACACACAAACACATGTATATATATATACAACTCAAAAGTTTTTTAGACACAACAATTTTAAAACCAACTTCATTTTTTTCTATAAAAGTGAACTATACATATATGCATATATTCTAGAATTCGAAGACTCCATTATTTGACGCAAATATTATAGAAAAATAGGTAAATTAATAAAAGAACTATTAGAACAGCGAGAAGAACCATAGAAATGAGATGATCCCGAAACCCAAAATTAAATAGAACTTTTAAACAGGAGGAAAGTATATCATAAAAAATATTGATACAACACAAGCAATATATGTAATAGTTAGCTTATCAATTCTAAATTGGAGCCACATTATCTGGCACTAAATATTATAGAAAATTAGGGAAATTGTACAAAAACTATTATATACATATACATATGTATGTATACACACACACACACACATATATAGTAATACATACACATATATATATATATATGGCACAACAATTTTAAAACCCTCCAATATTCTATAAACCAGACATGGAGCCAATGATTCGCACACTAGTTTGCTATCAAACCAACACAAAAATGCCTCTTTCGACAATGCAACTTAATCAATATATTCTCTTACACATTTCAGAGTATGCTTTCTAATACACACACATAGGCACATAGACATAGACACACACACAGACAAACACACACACACACACACACACACACACACACACACACATATAAATATATATAGATACATATTTATACTATGTGCATATTTGGTGTTATACAAATTTTGTACAGTTAATTCCTTGGTATCTTTCTAATTAATTTAACTTCAAATCCTTACAAAGAGAATGGTGAGGAATGTGAACGGTATGTGGGAATCAATGCTTCAAAAAATACATAGATACATATATGCATATATATTGAAGAAAAATAGAGCAACCGTATAACACAGATGACAATAACAACTAAGAGCCACTAAACTAATATAGACAAAATTTAATTGAAGAAAAAACAAAGCATATATCTAATTAGGTTGAATGTACATATGCATATATGTCTATACATATGTATATACATATATGCATATCTATATGTAAATATATCTATGCATTTATGCAATTCATTTTCGGTGGAGAGTGTAATGAATGGAAGGTACGGTGCACTTTTTTTCTCAGAAGTGTAATGTTGCTGTTGCTTATGCGTATGCATCATTCCTTCCTTTGTTGCACCCTCCATCTAAAAGATCTTAACTTTTTTTGATTGCATATGCATATATACATATACATACACATATACATATACATATATGCATACACATATCAAAAAATGCTACAAAGTGTAACAAAAAATTCATAGATCTAAGATTGAGTGTAATTCATGAAAAAAATAACCATGCACTCGACAAAGGCCCAATACAATTCGTAGCAAGAAAAAGGAAGCAAGGAACACACATATGAGACTCATGCTTGAGGGTTGTCCAACAACTTGGGGAGAGCTAGAGTCCGTTATGGGGAAATAAAAAAAAGAATATCATGAAGAACAGTTTGTTATAGAAAACTTCAAACAAATGCGGAAGAATGAATATCATGAAACATATTGATATAAGACCTATAGCATGTTCCATACAAACAAAATAACCACAAAAATTAACACTTTATTATAAACAGTTTCAAAAAAATTAGGGAAAAATAAATTCACGAAACATATTGGTGCAAGACAAGCAGTCTATGCAACATTTGTAAGAGATGTTAGAAAAAAAACTTAAGAAGCAGGCATAACTAACAGATGAATGGAGAAATAATATGATGAAAAAAACATGGAGAATAGAAGAGGGCAATAACCTGTAAAAAAATTCTATGAAACCAACACCACAATGGCTATTTCAACAATGCAACTTAATCATAGTACACTTTCCCACACTATGACATTCAATATTGCATTTACTTCATCTGCCTCCATTGTACAACAATGGCATAATGCATTAATCCTTGCGCCAACAAACACTTACCATTTAGCTTTTGTGTATTGAGGACACCAACTCCACCACCACCAACCCATGTAATTATCAAGCTCAGATAAGTCACTGCTGAGTGGGACTTCTTCGATGCTACCTATGATTCTTAAGTGTTTTTCTAATAGTTGTTTTACAATTTCCCTATTTTTTCTGTAATATTTAGTGCAAATAACGTAGCTTGAATTTTGAATTGACAAGCTAGTTGTTACATAGAATTTGTTGTTATACCTTGTCTAGATAGTGATAGAATTTCTGGTAAGTAGGAATATGTTTCAAACTCAAATATATACGTGCATTTCATTGACCTATTAGAAAAACACTTAACAATCAAAGGAAAATGAGAGATATTTCAAAACCCACATTAAATAGAACTTTAAAATACCAAGAATAGAACATGCAAACTATGATAATGAATGGTTTGGTATGGGGAAATAGAAAAAAGAATATCATGAAGAATAATTTCTTATGGGGAAGTTCAAATAGTTAAGAAAAAACAATATCATGAAAGATATTGATAGAACACAAAAAGAAAAATTGGAAAATACCTATTAGGAAAACACTTAAGAATCAGAGTAAAATGACAGATGTTCTCAAACCCACATTAAATAGAACTTTAAGATATGAAGAATAGATGAGGAAAACTACGATAATGAATAGTTTGTTATGGGGAACTGAAAACAAGAATATCACGAAGAAAAATTTATTGTGGAAACATATTGGTATAAGACACTACCATCCCATGTAATTAGCAAGCTTCATTGCCTACATAAATAGACCTGGACAGTTTGTTCCAGAGACCTTCAAGTAGATAAAGGAAAAAGAATATCATGAAACATATTGATACAAGATTCGAGCTATGTTCTTTGTGAATAAATATTGAAGAGAAGTAGAGAAATTGTATAAGAGGTTTTATAATTACAATTATTTGCTACAAGTCATTTTACATGGTTATTTTGCATAAATGATTTGTCTATAATATTTAATGCCAAACAATGTAGATCAAATTTATAATTAAGTCTATGGCATTATACACATTTTGCATAGATTATTACATCATATAATGGTTGTCATAACCTAAAGAAAATATCATGAATAAAATATGGAGAATAGAAGGGGAAAACTACAACAATCAACTATTTATTATGGGGAACTGGGAAAAATAAACTCAAGGAGAACAGTTTGTCATGGGGAACTTCAAAGACATAAAAAAAAGAATAGCATGAAACATATTGATACAAGACAGATGAACGAAAAGCCACATTAAGTAGAACTCCTAAATCCAATATATAGCAATAATATACATGCAAAATGAGTGTAACTCCACAGACTTTATTGAAAATTTGACCTATTACCTAGCACTAAATATTATAGACAAATAGAGAAATTGTAAAGGAGCTATTAGAATAACACTTAATAGCCACTAAACTAACTTTATCTGTAGTATGCTTATGGTTTCATACTAACCCTCTTATACACACACACACACACACACACACAATTACTCCTATGTTAATCTACAATCGTTCCTATATTAATGGGTATAATGCCAAAGATGCATAGAGATAACTAAAAAAATAAACCAAGGGTGATAAAATTACTAACCCTAACCATATTTTCTTGACAAAATAAAGGAGATTTAACTACAATTTCTCCACCCACAAAGAGAAATATTCTCTTTGAATTCACCAAAAATGGTTATAACTCCAAAGATAGAAACATATATAACAAGAAGACATTAACAATAAATTAATCATCTATGCAAAACACCCATGTAAAACGACTTACAGATTCTAGAGAAAAACAATTTTCATTCTACTTATCACGACGTGGACCTTACCTCTTGAACAAAGAATGTTCCTAAATGTCTCTCATTGGTCAATAAGGATTAGAAATTTTTTATGAATTTTCCTTCAAATAGATCATGAAACAAGAATATCATGAATAAAATATGGAGAATTAAAGAGGAAAACTACGATAATCAACAGTTTGTTATTAGCAATTGAAAAAAAGAATATCATGAAACATATTCATACAACATAGATGAATGCAAAGCCACATTAAATAGAACTCCTAAAGCCAATAGGTAGCAATAATCAGTGAAAAATGATTATAACCCTATAGACTTCATTGAAAATTTGAGCTACATCACCTGGCACTAAATATTATAGACAAATAGAGAAATTGTAAAAGAGCTATTAGAAGATAGAAGATTTAACTACAATTGCTCCTATGGTAATGGGTGCAATGCCAAAGATACAAAGAGATAACTACAAACAATAAACGAAAGATGCACAGAGATAACTAAAACAATAAACCAAGGGTGAAAAAATAATTGCTCCTATGTTAATCTACAATTGCTCCTATGTTAATGGGTATAATGCCAAAGATGCACAGAGACAACTAAAACAATAAACCAACGATGAAAAAATTATAAACCCTAAAGAAAGAAGATTTAACTACAATTTCTCCATGCATACAGAGTGATAATCTCTTTTAGATCTCCAAAATGGGTACAACACCAAAGATACAAACATATAACAAGAAGACATGAACAATAAATTAATCATCTATGCAAAATACCCATGTAAAATGACTTACGAATTCTGGAGCCATATTTTTTGATGAAAGAAAGAAGACTTAACTACAATTTCTCCATCCATACAGAGCAGTAATCTCTTTCAAATCTCCAAAATGGGTATAACACGAAAGATACAAACATATTACAAGAATACATGAACAATAAATTAATCATCTATGCAAAATACCCATGTAAAACGACTTACAGATTTTGGAGAACAACATTTTTCAATTTGGCATATAACAATTCAAAAGCTGTCAATTTTTGGAATAGTTTTCTATCAAACCAGCCACAAAGCCGAAGGTGATGATTTTTACATTAGTTTGCTATGAAACGAACACCATAATGGTTGTTTTGACAATGCAACTTAATAAAAGTATACTTTCACACATTGCAACATTCAATATTTCATTTACTTCACCCCCCATCGTACAACAATGACAAAATGCATTAACCCTTACCTGAGCAAACACTTACCATTCAACTTTCGCATGTCAAGGAAACTAACTCCACCACCGCCAACCCATGTAAGTACCAAGCTCCACGTTGCCGCAAAAAAACCTAGTCAAGTCACCACTGACTGGGACATCTGTGGCGCTGACAAATCCAATTCACAGTTGGACTGACGAAAATCCTAGCAAAAACTTCAAACAAAATAGCCTATCAGCTAATAAATATTGGATTTAAAAAAAATATTTCTGATGATTATTTTTATTTACATATGTGTAACATTATTTCATAAAAGATAATATAAATATTCATTTATAAAACATAAAATTAATATAGATATCTTAAATATATCTATGTTATTTTTTCTTAGAGATATCAATTTGGAGTTATTTTATTTACTTAAAAGTTATTTTATTGTACTTTGAAACTCTTTTATTTATTGTATATATGGAGACATAAATTTACTTTCATAAGAAAAAAATATATTTTATTTTAGTTAGAAAAAAGATTTTTTTTAATGAACTAATTTTCTATATATTATTTGTTTATAAAAAATATATTATATTTCATTTAAAGAAAGAATATTGGAAAGACACTGCACAAAAAAATTTGTGTAGAGATTTTTTAACAAATATTTGAAATTAAAACTAATTGTGATATAATATTAAGAATAATTTTGTTAAGAGTTATGATGCTTTATTACATTATTAAATAATTAAAAAATGTGGAGCATGAAGGCTCTCCAATTTTCTTTCAATAGTTTCTAAGAATTTGTGGGTTTCAATGGTAAATTTACCATTGAGTGGATATTCCAATGAATGAAAAATGGATAAATCTTCCACACTTTAGAATCTACAATACCTATAGTGTTATCTCTATCTTTGCACAATGGATTCTATATCAAGTTCAATAAGTTTATCATAATTTAAAGAAAATGAAATAATTGTACAAGTAAAACAATAATCCTAGGATATTAAACAACATTAAGCACTCCTTTCACCATTAATGCTTAGGCATGAACAAAGTAAATTATGGAAAAAATAATGAAATAAATGATTTACAAATGGGCTAGATAATTTATAAGAGCTAATTAGTTCTTTTCTTATGAAATGAAGAGTCAACATAATGCCACTATAATTTTATCCTAATAATAAATTAGTTGACATTTATAATAAATATCATTTCCTTGCAATCATATATCTAATGGGTTGAGGTATTCATAAGAACAATCAATTTTTAGTCATTTTGTATTATTATTGACACTATCATCATCAATTCAAAAAGATTTACAATTCTCCATGAACATTAATTAAATAGAATTGATAATTTTTGCAACAAATGTGTACATTTATAATTACACTAATAGACACTCATTCATAAAAATGCAACTAGAAACAAGTTGTCACACAAAATTGTATGACACATAAATATTCTTAATTTTTAAAAATAGATTATAATTGTCTCAAGTTTCTACCCTCATTGTTCTAACCTCCTATATAAAAATAGAATACTCCTATTTATAAGAAGAAGAAAGGATGCATTTCATTAGATAAGTGGCACTTGGTTATTTGTGATAAAAAGATGAGATATCTAAGAAGTTGTGGAGGCTAGGAAAATAGTGTAAAATATATGCCACCCACATGAAAATTTTATATTTTCTCCAATCTGTTACAACTACTAGTGGAGAAAATAAGGCACTTACTTACCATATGAGACACAAAATTTGTTATTGGAGTTGGTAATGTAGAATACGTAGATAATTCATAAGTGATAATAATGAAATATTTATAATTCTTTTGCTTAGATCTACTACCCAAAATTAGCATAAAAAATATAATGAAATATTTATAATTATTTTTCTTGGATCTACTACCCAAAATTAGCATAAAAAATATAATGAAATATTTATAAGCAAAAAATCATGGTGAGAAAAGTAGGATCTATTGCCCAAAACTAGCCTCGCAAATATAATAAAGAAATCAATCTCCCAATCTGAGCACCAACTCTAAGAACATGAAACAAGATGGATTAACCTTGAAATACTCTAAAATGATTACAATAAAAATTACATACAATTCTTTTTTGGAAATCTTACATAGTTAATTTGAACATTTTTGCTGAATCTTCTAAATTTCTATGAATACTCACTCTATTCTACTTCACTCACACTGACTCTCTTCTAAAAGATAAGACACAAAAATATCAGAAAGATCACACACCCATGTACAATCATAGTACTATATTTTTCTTCATACTTTTGTACATCCACACTACAAAATCCTGAAACAATTCACTTAAATAATGATCTAGAGAGAAAGATAATATTGCAAAGTCAGCTTGGACCAAAAAATATATTTTCTATTGAAGGAGAAGTTAGCTTCTAAAATTATTCTATTATCACTACCATGTCATCTTGTGCATATTCAAATTTTGAATTACAAACTAAATGTTGAGTGCATTTGAATATGAGCCATTGATCTTCTTTTTGAAGGGAAAATTAGATGGTGCACATTTAAATCAAGGTACCTTATTGTTAGAATATTTCTTAGCCAATTAAATGTAATCGCTAAAAAATTATTGGCCTTGGACATGCATCAACATTTCACAACACCACAATTTCACCATTTTTCTAAAAGCTTAAAAAATGTACCCTTGTGATGACCATTGATATGATGCACTTTTGTAATGGTCATTGATCTACTAAATGAACATCAACACAGAACATGACTACAAACATAAAATGTTCTTGAATGCTTCCAAATGTATTGTAGAGAAACATGACACTTTTCAACACATCCCATCACCACAAACTTGACAAGGTCTAGATAGACTCAAAATTTTCTTATATTTGCTTCCTCAACACCTATCCCTCTAATATCACCCTTTAACATGCATCAATAAACAAAAACACTGAAAAAAACCTATGATTAGGACAAGATCAAAATGTGATTATGTGTAATTGCAACATATTTTAACATTTCAAACTAGTACAAACTTGACTTAGTTTTGAAGACTCCAAAAATGTGTTCTTATGCAATGTCACCACCTATCCAACTAATGCCATCCTTTTCTTCTGAAAATATCCATTTTAGACTTAGGAAAAATATTTTTAATTGGAGAAAATAATGAGTAGGGCTAGTAAGCAATGATCCAAAAGGGATTCAATTATAACTTAAGCAACTAGGAACAACCAATATAGCCAGTCAATAGTGAAATATAACATAAAATGTGTGAATAAGAAAAATACATAGGCTTTAAATAAATTAGGTCTAAAACCATACCAAGAGCTTAAACCCTAGCCAAGAATGATCTCCAATCTAATCTAGAGGAATTGGATGAAAACCAAACAAATCAACATGCATATATGAATAGGAAAAATGATCTCCCCCAATACAAAGATTTGACATCAATGACAACAATTTGAAAAAATCTCCCCCTTTATCATTGATGACAATAAAAATTTAATTATTTTCCCCTTTTTTTTAAAATCTCCAATTGTTCCACTAATTCTCCTGTTTTAACATTAATAGAAAAGGAATATAAAAAATATCATTAAAAAATACTCCCCCTTTGTTCTTATTTCTCTATGGACCAGTAGTTATAATGCTGTCAACTAGAAAAGTCTGCAACACTCCCCCTAAGGGAAATATTTCAAGGTTAGATTAAGGAAGTACTCCCCTAAATATGTGCTTCATCTAGGTCCTCATTTAAAGGGAGTTGTCACTCCTAGATTTTATCTGAGATAGTTAAATGTTTCCTTGGAAAGAGGTTTTGTAAAGATATAAGTGATCTGACACTAATATTCAAAGGGTATTTATAAGAATCTTGTAACCAAACATTTTAGATAAGATATTGTTGATGAAGTATTTGTCATTCCAATAGCTATGTATAACTCTTCGTGATTATCAAATATTGGTTAGTCAATATGAAGGAATATCTTCATCGACTCCTAATACTAAATCTAAATCTATATCCCAAAACAATGACCCATCATTCAAAAATAAAAACAAAAGCTTCATTAAGATGCATGCTCCTCAAACCACCAATAACATTTAAACATTGGTAGTTGCTACAAGTAATACTCCATATCAATTTTGACCAAGAAATAGTTCACACAATTATCTTATGTTCATACAGTACTCTTACAATTATTAAACAAGAAACTAATTCAACTCCTTGCAATTAGTCCAATTGACATAAGTAGGCCTTTACTACTAAACTTTAATGCAAAATAATTTTGTCAATACCACTATGCACTTGGAAACAATATGGAATGATTTATACATCTTAAGTGTGAAATTCAAGACCTTATTGATTCTAATCAAATCTAGTTGGTTGGCATTAATGACAAAGGAAATAAGTCAATCTCACCACCTAATTAGAACTTTCCAATTTTCACCAATATATTACCAAGTCATTCATCCAACTTTATACAATGTAGTGATGATTTTGAATAAGATGATGATATGTCTAAAACAATAAATATAATTGAAGTTCAACCTCATAAGGGTCAAAATAGTTTGCTAGTAGACATTTCTTTTACCCATAGTGATGCATCCAAACTAGCACTTCATGGCCCTCTTTACATTTCCAGTCGTATTAATGACAAACCCACAATGGCAATACTCATTAATCCCATGTGTTTAGAGAATGTGATCACCAAATAATTTTTATTTGTGCATAAACTTTACAAAGACAATAATGAGAATTCATAAGCATGGATAAAAAATTATGATGGTTATGTTCACCCTACGATAGGTTCGATAACTCTCCCACTCAAAGCTGGACCAACATAGTTAGATCCCTTATTCACCATTATCTTGGCATCGTACCAATTTCATTTGAAGTTAGGGTATATATGGCTACACTCAATCAATGTGGTCCCTTTCCATTTGAAAATGAAATACATACTATTTTACATTGTGGGTTCAAGCCTTTAACTTCTCATGAAAACTTTTCATTAGATTATTTTTAGCCTTAGCCTATTGAACTTGTTAAAATTTGTGAAGATCAGTTTTCATAGCATATAAAAAATGTAATGCAAAATGTATAGTGGAATTATCTCTTAGCAATATCCTGCCTTAGGTTCTTCAAGCCACTACAACTTTCATGGATATTTATCTTACCCCAAAGGTAGTGGAGGAACCTAAGGCCAAACTGAGTACCCTCCATAGCTTGTTTGACATGTATGTTGTTGTTCCACCTTGTCATCCTATAAGAGACCTATGGATAATCATATAATCAACTTTGTGATGCCAAAAATTTTTTTATATGTGCCTAAAATATCCCAACCGATGGTGGTCCTTCTAAAAGAAGAAAAGAGACCTATGTTGAGAAATACATTGGTTAATCCCTCACAAGCTAAAATTTGTGCAAGAAGAAATAGAAAACAAAAAGAGAAAAAGTGTAGACTTCGTGACTTAACTCACCAATTTTTTAAAAAGAATTAGACATTACCTAATGACCAACCACCCATCAAAATCAATTTTGACTAATTACCTCACATCCACCCATCCTTATCATTCTCCTAAATCCACTCTGCCACTCTTATAGAAACATGAACTTGAATGATACATATCCCATCCTAAGAATAGAATGAAGAGTGAATATATGGATGATATTATACATAGACCACATATTGTGATAAAATTTGATAATGAAGATGAAGAAGCTAAGATAGAAGAACAAGTGCATCATGAATTACCTTTATTGTTATCCACGTCTATGAATTTGAATGGGGCATCCATAATTTTTAGTAACCACATGTTCTAATTTGAATTCCTGATCTACAACCTTCTCTCTCAAAAAATAATGTTCAATTGAGATATTATCTAAAATATTTAAGTAAAACGTGGTCCTAAAATGAGGCTAACTAACATAATACATTGTAAACAAGGACCTAAGGGAAAGATAATAAAATTTATAGGATGATATCAATTGATTTACTCATAAATATCTTATAGTTATCATGGCACTGATATTCAAAGAGTTTTTTATAAAAACCTTGTAACCTAACACTTGAGATAAGATATTGTTGATGAAGTATTTGTCATTCCAATAGTTATGTATAACTCTTTGTGATTATCAAATATTGGTTAGTCAATATGAAGGAATATCTTCATCGAATCCTAATGCTAAATTTAAATCTCTATCCCAAAAATTTGACCCATCATTCAAAAAGAAAAAAAAAACTTCATTAAGATGTGTGCTCCTCTAACTGCCAATAACATTTAAACATTGGTAGTTTCTACAAGTAACACTCCATATCAATTTCGACCAAGTCATAGTTCACACAATTGTCTTATGTTCATACAATACTTTTACAATTATTAAACAAGAAACTAATTCAACTCCTTACGATTAGTCCAATTGACATAAGTAAGCCTTTACTACTAAACTTTAATGATTTTTTTTTTGTCAATACCACTATACAGTTGGAAACAATATGGAATGATTTATACATCTTAAGCCCAAAGTGCAAGACCTTATTTATTCTAATCAAATCTAGTTGGTTGGAATTAATTACAAAGGAAATAAGTCAATCTCACCACCTAATTAGAACTTGCCAATATTCACCAATATATTACCAAGTCATTCATCCTACTTGATACAATGTAGTGATAATTTTGAATAAGATGATGATATGTTTGAAACAATAAATATAATTGAAGTTCAACCTCATAATGGTCAAACAAGTTTGTTACTATACATGTATTTTACCCATAGTGATGCATCCATACTAGCACTTGATGGTCCTCTTTACATTGCCCATCGTATTAATGACAAACCCACAAGGGGAATACTCATTGATCCCATGTGTTTAGAGAATGTGATCACCAAAGAATTTTTATTTCTGCATAAACTTTAAAAAGAAAATTATGAGTATTTTAAAGCATGGCTAAAAAATTATGATGATTATGTTCACCCTACGATAGGTTTGATAAATCTCCCACTCAAAGTTGGACCAAAACAATTAGATGTCTTATTCACCATTATCCTGGCATCGTACCAATTTTGTTTGAAGTTAGGCTATCCATGGCTATGCTCAATGAATGTGGCCCCTTTCCATTTGAAAATGAAACACATACTATTTTTCATTGTGGGTTCAAACCTTTAACTTCTCATGAAAACATTTTCATTAGATTATTTTTAGCCTCAACCTATTGAGCTTGCTAAAATTTGTGAAGATTAGTTTTCATAGCATATAAAAAATTTAATGTAAAATGTATAGTGGAAAATATCTCTTAGCAATATCCTACCTTAGGTTCTTCAATCCACTATGAATTTCATGGATATTTATCTTACTATGAGCACCCCTAAATCTGCACACAATCTAAAATCCAACACTCATTAGCAATGGGGTTAGTTCATGCAAATCTACAAATTATCCTATGAGATAATGCACCATACTTCACAAACAAAATGACCAAATAATCTAATTGAAAGTATTAAAAAAAAGAACAAATGCATACCTATCCAATAGTGGATTGGTGTCACTTTGTTGTGAAAAGTGACCCTTTCCCAACCCTTGACAAGCTCAATGATAAAATTCCTTGAAGATGAAGTGGGAAATATTAGCTCTCAATGTGAAGAGAGTAACTTTGCATGAATTGCGGATGCTAAAATGAGGAATGAGACCTCCAATTTATACAATATCAAGTTGGAAGAATTCCCAAAAGAGAGCAATGTGGGAGAAAGATTCAACCAATAGGAAGGATCCACTTGTCACCATGTGAGCGGATGGAGGATGTGCAAATTTTGGTCAATGTGCCAATAAATGACATTAGTTAGCCTTTTCAAATTTCAAATTTGGCTTGTTGGAGGAAGAAAAAGAGACTTAAATGCCAAGTGGGGGAAATGTAAGAGGGGAGTTAATGCCATGTTGGAAGGGACAAGTCAACTTGATTTGCATTCAAACTTGAGGGAATATTCTCCAAAGATGCCTTGTTGAGGGAAAAAGAGGATTTAATAAATTAATTAAAATATTTTATTTGTACAAGTGGGAAAATCTAGAGAATGTGACATGCATTAGATTAGATTTAATCCTAATTTAGTTATTTAAAAGAGGATTATGTGATTTGACCTTTTTGCTTTAGATTGAAGGATTAAACTAAATCAAAAGGAGATGAAAGATGATTTTAGATTTAATTAAATAAAGATTTGATTTATTTAATCAAAGAGGGTGATGTTAGGATTAAATTAAATAAATTTGATTTATTTAATTTAAATGGATGACTTTAGAGATAGACTTGATTTATTTGATGAATGGATGAATATTAATTAGGTAAATGCATTATGCTAATTTTGCATGTCTACATTTTTCCCCTCTTTGAAGTAATGTACTTGTTGCGTTGGTTCAAAGAATAAACTTACTGTGATAAAAAATTCAATTTTTTTTTTAATTTTTTTGGATGCCTCAGTAGAGAGTACACTAGTACATTTCCTCCTTGAGAGTTTGAGCGAAAATATTCGATTTGAGGGTTGATCTCACAATAAAGAGGTTCAAAATGGATGGTTATGATGATGCAAATGAGATGGTTTTAAGATGCTTAGGCTAACAGATCTATATTATGATGATGAACATGGATATGAGATGATTGGTGCAGAATGTTGATGGTTTGTGGTTGTAGGATGGATGCACTGGCGATGATGATTAACTATTCTAGCATGATGTTAGTGTGAAAAGAATAAATTAGATGATGAAAAGAGGATCCAACAAGCCAACTTTATGAGAGATGATGATGAGAAATGGATGATTTTCTTATTAAGAATTGGGACTTTAAAAGGGCCACTTACCTTATGTTTGATAACACGCTTAAGCACGATGCATCAAGGTATAAAGGACTAGGATGGAATTGTACTTAGTGTGATGGACTTTGACTTGACAAATAGATAGGAGTATTCTTGTTCACACCTAACATACATAAACCTTGCTAGGATGCACTTTAGAAGTTTCAAACATCTTGGACCAAAACACGAAAAGGTATAACCTAGCAATACAATAGTCAACAAGCTACCCAAAACACCCTCCATACATATCTAACAAAGTAAGTATTTGCCAAGTTATATTACAAGAACATCCAACTAGCACAATAGATTTAAAATATAATGATTGTTGCCCCATTCCTATCTCTCTAAATCCATTTGTTTGGACATCATCGAGATGTTATTGGAATGAGAACAAAGAGATAAGTCAAAAGAAAAAGATAAAGTAAACAAACAAGATGTTGTTCTTCAATACTGCTAACCAAAAGGGAATGTGTTTTTAAGGATAAGTACCGAAACTATTGCCAAAAGATAATGTCCATTGTAGGAAGGATACATCCTAGGACATGTTAGTGGATGGCAGCACGTCATTTCATTTATCCAAAGTGTTCTTTCTAATAAATAATGCCCATTGCAAGAAGGATATATCCTAGGATATGATGTTATCAGATGATTGATTTGGGACTGATTGGATGATAGGCTATTGATACAAAGAGTTGACCAACTTGTTTGCGTACTAACTTAAACCTGAGACTTGATGTTTTGAGTTTTCACTTTTAACCTACTAGACTTGTTTCCAACTGTTTCACCAAAGGTTGAGGATGACGATCATTTATTATGGGTGATGTTTATTACGGGTGAAAGTGAGATGAGATGGATGGATTTTTTTTTTTTTCAAATATTTGGATGTTTTTGAACTTTTGAAATGTTTTGAGTCTGTGTTTGGTATTTTTCAATATTTTACAAATGTTTTGATTTTTTTTAATTTCCCAATGTTTTGGGTTTTTCTAATATTTTAACCAAGAGACTAACCTAAGGACCTATCCTAGGGGCCTTGGGGGTTGATCAAAATATTAGCCTTGCCTACGTTATACATGCAAAGACCACATAGTTTGACTGATGACTTAGCTAATTTAAAAATGAAGATATACATGATGAAATGTCAGTTTATTATGGATCTCGTAATGAAGATATGCATGCGATGGTTCCACAATAGTGCTCACATCGAAATTGGAGGGGAGTTTAGCCCCTTCCTTTGCTAATTCAAGCATGTATAGTGAGGGATTGATTCTCATCATGATGTTGATAATCTTATGATTCTCCGAATTTTGAATTATTTCAGTGATTTCCTCATGTGATATTCCAAAGGGATTATTGGTAAGATCCTCCACTTGGACACCTTCCTCTTGATGGTCTTGTGAGAATGGAGGAAGGTTAACCATGAGACTACTAGACCCAACGAGATTCGTTTCGGGAGTGGTTTGACTTAAGTCACTCGAAGTAGATGTTTCTTTTTTGGCTTCCATGTTCCTCTTATGTTGTGACCTAGTTCGTACCATAAAATAGGGATCAATCTTCAAGAATGTGGAAGGTGAATTCTCTAATTCTTTGGATTGATGTAACTTTTAAAGGTACAAAAGAGAAAATTTTAGGATGATTTAAGGATCAAAGGGTGATAATGATATGGATGTAAGATGGGTGTTTGATGGATGATTGGAACTCTTGAGAAAATCTTGAAGGGTATGTTAAACTTTAGGACTTGATTTGGGATTGATTTATTTTGGATTTGGATTTTGGTGGATTCGTAAACTCTAAGAGGTTGGATGTTGTCCTAGAGTTAAATAGTTCACAAGATGATAATTTTTCTAGGTGTGAGAAGAAGGATTCATATAAAAACTCCTATCCAAACAAGATGATTTTGATAATGAACTCCTAAATCCCAAGATGTTGGATGTTAGCAAGGGATGAATTTATTCACAAGGTTTGATAATTTGATAAAATATGTGAAGGATGCATCTACACATATTCAATCAAACAAGGTGGTTTTGGATTGGTTTCAAATGATTTTCCCAAAGTTTAACATGAAGGATTTTTCCAATATTTTCAAAGAGTTGATGATGAGATGATTTTGGTTTTGTTGTTTAAAGATGGATGAAGGTTTGATTTTGATCCTAGGATGTACCTAAAAAGACACTTGTTTACTAGACCTCAATATTGAAGAGCATATGATAATTCTAAGGACCTCTATAACTAAGAAGTGGTTCAAACTAAGCATACATTTCTAGATTGTCCAAAGGAATGAGTATATAGTCTAACCTTGTAATTTTTTTTCTTATTTTGCTATGTTTCTTTTGATTGTGTTTCCTAATGTATTTCTTGATGACCTTTCGAGTGTGACTCCTAAGTTTTGAACTTTGGCTCAAGGACTTTTGTTTTGGGATTTTTACTTTCTTGGAAATCATGAGGAATTAACACATGTGTGAGAGTCAATTTTGTTATCATTGCTTAGTGATATTCTTTTACCACAAACACTTCTTTGATTAGATTTCCAAACTAGATGTCCAATGTCTCAATTTCTTCGAATCCCACAAAGTATGTTATGTGGAATTTTGATGAAGTCAAGGCACGGGTTACCTATTGTTTAACTTTAGTAGGAAAATTGAGATGTAAATCCAAGTGTTTAGAAACCTCTATGGATAAAATCCCAAGGGCAAGCAATAACACATGAATTTGGTCAATTGTATTTTCCTCCTAAAGGGTTTGAAATTTTGATGATGATGTTAAATGTTTGTTTCCAAATTTTTTCGAACAAGCAAAGAGTTTTGTAACCAAGAACAAGCACAACCTTATGGATATGAAAGACTATATTTGTTGAGTCCCCACTTGGACAAGTCCAGCTATGCTTATCTTTAGCGAATGGTTAGATGCTTGACCCCACTGGTTCCCCTCCATGGCACTCACTTATACAGGGCAGCCAAGCATCAACACCCATGAAACTCCCATGGTATGCTTTCCATTTCTACTAAATACTGTAAAAGTGTGGGAAGGCTTCAGAACAACTGTTCTTACACCAACAAATAGATAGGTATTTTGGCCTTTCTACAGCAAGGGTTTTAGTTTAGAATTTTCGTTCATAGGAGTTGACCCAACCTAGTGAGAGACCATTGCTTCCCTTCTCGTTGGAGCCAACTGTATGATATTGGCATTTATTCCAATATGCACATTTATATCCCAGTTGGAAATACTCTTGGCTTTAGAGTGTTACTGGTTGAGTCATTCCCTTGGGTGAGTACTTTTTCCCCAAGGTAGGCCCTCTAAGATAAACAAAAGCAAGAAAACATATTCATAGTTTGATCAACCTTCATTTAGAAATAAAGGTAGAACACATATGTCTACTCACACTCGTAAAGTTTGTTGTTCAATTTTATTTCCCAAAAATGAAGTATGGAGGTAATTACTTTATCCCAACCTAAGACCACCAAAAGCATTTTGATTCTCAAGATCATCGTGAGGCACGAGAGAAGTGCATATGTCTTTTCAATGGCATTAGTTTGAGTGAGAAATCACAGAACAAAGTAGCACATGTTCTTTTTAAGCACAAAAAGCAATGATTTTGATTTTTTTTAAAGCACCAAAATGAGATATGAAAGTTGTCTCATTCAATTGTTAACCTCAAATGAAATCTAGTCAATTTGTCTAAAGTTCATTTTAATCGTTTGCAATGAAAATTGAAAGCTTTTGTAATGTTTGTTTTAGAGATTGAAAAGAAATGATTTAGTATAAAATAGAAAATTAAAGCATAAAGCATAAACCTTAAGCATTTAAAAACACTTTGTGCATCGTAAGTTTCAATGCCCAATTCCTTAACTCCGATCTTGCTTTTGTTTTCACTCAATTCCAATTTTTGATTTCAATGTCAACCTTCACTTTTTTCCTATTCCATAGTGGATTGGTGTCACTTTGTTGTGAAATATGACCCTTTTCCGACCCTTGACAAGCCAATGATGAAGATGCAATGGAAAAAAATAGCTCTCAATGTGAAGAGAGTAACTTTGCATGAGATTGTGTATGCTCAAATGAGGAATGAGACCTACAATTTATAGAATGATAGGATGGAGAAATATGAAAAATGGGTGAATGTGGGACAAAGAGTCAACCAATAGGAAGGATCCACTTGTCCAAATGTGAGTGGATGGAGGATGTGCAAGTTTTGGTCAATGTGCCAATAAATGACATTATGTGGCCTTTTCAAATTTCAAATTTGGCTTGTTAGAGGGAGAAAAGGGGGCTTTAAGGCCAAGTGGAGGACATGTAAGAGGAGAATTAATGCTATGTTGGAAGGGACAAGTCAACTTGATTTGAATTCAAACTTGAGGGAATATTCTCCAAAGATGCTTTGTTGAGGGAAAATAAGGATTTAATAAATTAATTAAAATTCTTTATTTGTGCAAGTGGGAAAATCTAGAGAATGTGACATGCATTAGATTAGATTTAATCTTGATTTAGTGTATTTAAAAGAGGATTAGGTGATTTGACTCATTTGACTTAGATTTAAGGATTAAACTAAATCAAAAGGAGATAGAAGATGATTTTAGATTCAATTAAATAAAGATTTGATTTATTTAATCAAAGAGGGTGATGTTAGGCTTAAATTAAATAAAGTTGATTTATTTAATTTAAATAGATGACTTTAGAGATTGAATTTAATGAACTTGATTTATTTGATTAATGGATTTTATTAAATGCAATATGCTAATTTTGCATGTCTACACATATCATATTATCTTTAAATTATTGTAACTTGGGACCACTAACTATGATTTTTTGGTCATATATTGCATTAGAATCTTGGTTCCTCCCTTGTTTGATTTATATATTTTTTGGTCCTTTGTCTTATGTTTAAATGGCCTTAAATAATGATTTTTCATTAAAACCTTAATTAGTTCGATGTGGGGAGATTTCCATCTTCTTCCTATATTCATAAAGCAAATAGAAATAGGTGACATACAACTACCCTTTAATTTCATTATCCTTAGAATTTTTTGTACTAACACATTTGTTTATATTTACATGATGATTTGATCTCTAGTATATTTTTTTTGTAAGATGTAGTTCCTAATGTTATAGTTTATAGGTTACTACATTGTAGGCTACAATCTCATGCTTGAAAAATGTTCTACATCCTCTTTTTGGGTATCCTTTTTATGATGTGATTTAATTTTTAGTAATTTATCTTGCATTTGCATATATTATCA
>VDFB02086081.1:129667770-129739458 GCA_007258455.2 Sequoia sempervirens | reverse complement strand
AAGAGGTTTGTCTGGGGAGAGTTTGAGTCCATGTGCAGTACTAGCACCAAAAAAGGATGGGGGGTGGAGGATGTGTACAGATTCTCGAGCCATAAACAAGATAACAATCAAGTACAGATTTCCCCTCCCAAGGATGGATGACCTGATGGACTATTTGAGTGGAGCTCAGTACTTCAAAAAGATTGATCTAAAGAGTGGATATCACCAGATCCAGATTCGAGAGGGAGATGAATGGAAGACTATTTTCAAGACCAAAGAGGGCCTGTATGAGTGGTTAGTCATGCCTTTTGGGCTAACCAATACACCAAGCACATTCATGTAGCTCATGAATGAGGTACTAAAAGGATTTCTAGGAAGTTTTGTTGTGCATATTTAGATGATAATTTATTTTGATTTTTAGTAAAGACATTGGATGAGCATCTAATGCATATTAGGAGAGCCTTTGAGAAGTTAAGAGAAGAGAAATTGTTGATTAATCTGAAGAAGTGCAATTTTGTGAAGAGGGAGTTAGTGTACTTGGGGTTTGTTGTCTCAGCAGAAGGTCTCAAGATGGACCCAGAGAAGGTGAAGGCTATTCTGGAATGGCCTACCCCAAGAACTTCTACCAAGGTGAGATCTTTCCATCGTTTGGCTAGTTTTTATAGAAAGTTCATTAGAAACTTCAGTAGTATTTGTGGACCCCTGACTGAAACAATGAGAGGGGATAGAAAAGAATTCAAGTGGAGCACTGGAGCGGCAAAGAGTTTTGAACTGTTAAAGTAGAAGGTAATAGAGCAACTTGTTCTAGCTCTCCCAGATTTCAACAAGGTGTTTCAAGTGGATTGTGATGCTGGTGGTTTGTGCCATTGGAGCGTGTTGAGCCAAGAAGGTAAGCCCATTGCCTATTTTAGTGAAAAAGTTAAATGATGCGAAGAGAAAGTATTCTGTATATGATCCGGGAATTTTTATCACGATAGTTCAAGCATTAAAGAAATGGAGACATTATTTGTTGCCAAAGGAATTTGTTCTATATACTAATCATCAGGCCTTGCAGTACCTAAATAGTCAGGGAAAATTAAATCAGAGGCATATGAAATGGGTAGAGTTTTTGCAGAGTTATACCTTTGTTTTGAAACATAGGAGTGGGAAGTCAAATAGGGTTGCAGATGCCTTAAGTAGGAGGCATACATTGATGACAAAGATGCAGATTGAAGTGGTTTGGTTCAATGAACTCAAGACACTATATGGAGAAGATCCTGATTTTGCAGAGGCTTGGAAAGCTTGCAAGGAACCTGTTATAGTGGAAAGGACAAGGTGGCTGGATTTCATAATCCAGGATGGCATGTTATTTAAGGGAAGTCAATTGTGTATTTTGAGGAGTTCTATGAGGGAGAACCTAATAAAGGAGAAGCATAGTGGAGGAATGGCGGGACATTTTGGTTGGGATAAGACCATTGCCATTATTAGTGAGCATTATTATTGGCCTCAGTTATCACAGGATGTGAAGAAGTTTGTACAAAGCTGCAGGGTATGTCAGATGGCTAAAGGAGTGAGCCAAAATACTAGCTTATATCAGCCCTTACCTATACCAGAGAGGCCATGGGAGGATATAAGTATGGACTTTGTTCTTGGTTTGTCAAGGACACAATGAGGGAATGATTCAGTCTTTGTGGTGGTTGATAGGTTTTCAAAGATGGCACATTTCATTCCATGTCATAAGACCCATGATGCAATCCACATTGCTGACTTGTTCTTCAAAGAGGTGGTGAGGCTACATGGTTTGTGATAGAGTATTGTTTCAGATTGTGACACCAAATTTGTGGGATACTTTTGGAGGACCTTGTGGAAGAAGCTAATGATAGAGTTGAAGTTCAGTTCTACACACCATCCACAAATAGATGGGTAGATAGAGGTTGTTAACAGGAGTCTGGGTAACCTACTGAGATGTTTGGTAGGAGATAAACCCAAGGGATGGGACTTGATCTTACCCCAAGCATAATTTTCTTACAACAATTCTATCAACAGAAGCCTTTGGTAGATCACCATTCCAGATTGTGTATGGAGGTAGCCCCATAACAACTCCAGAATTGAGGAAGATGGACCAAGAGAAGAAAACAAGTGTTGAAGCTGAAGATTTTGCAGAACACATCAAGGATATACATGAGAAGGTAAAAGAACATATTAACAAGATGAATATGCAGTATAAGGCTAAGGAAGATCAGAAGAGGAGGTATAAGGAGTTTCAGATTGGTGATGAAGTGATGGTCCACTTGAGGAAAGAAAGGTTTCCAATGGGAACATATAACAAATTGAAGATGAAGAAGTTCAGACCCTATAAGATTTTGAAGAAGCATGATTCAGGGAATGCATATGAGGTAGAGTTACCTAATGGAATCAATATTTCCCCTGTGTTCAACATTTCATATTTGACAGAGTATCATGAAGGTGGCACAAAGGAAGTACCAATGATGGAACAGTGTAGGATTCCATCACCTACTTCAGAAAAGGAGGAGATTGAAGCAATCTTGGATAGTCGTGTGGGAAGGAGTACCAGAAACAGGCAGTATGAAGAATATCTGGTGAAATGGAGAGGAAGGCCTATTGAAGATTCATCCTGGCTATCTAAGGTAGTAGTTGACTAGTTGGGTTTTCCTCAACCATCTGAGACATGACGGGGTCACTTCTCAAATTACTCTGGGTGTCTGATGCAGGAGCACCAGTGGTGTAAGGGCAATCTTGCATCACCCAAAAATAGTTAAATTTCAAGTTTCTTAGTTTTTAGATGTTTTTACATTTTTGGATACCCTTTTCGTGATAATGAAGTTCCCAATTTATGGTTTTTAATTTCGGTTCCTGGGTTGAAAGATATTGCAGTTTTAGTTTCCCATATTTGCACCTGAAAATATTTTGAGTGGGATTTGAGGCACTTAGAGCTCCTGGATCAGCCTCGAAACTTTCCAAAATTGGCGTAACAGATTTTGAGTGGATTATTGACTTTGAGACCTTTCCAACGGTTCAAATGGTTTGTGAATCAGAGGCCTGGATCAAAAGTTATGACCCCGCGAAGTTGGCGCACTTTCTAGAAGATACCATTGCAAATGCTCTTTTGAAATTTGAACTTCATGTTGTAAATTTTTGGTGCCAAACCACCTAAACTCAAATTGAATGTTGTTTTGGCTCCAAACAAATGAGGAGCTCTATTTATGGGTGGGTTTTCTAATTTTTGGGTAACTTTTTGGGGACAAGCTCACATATTGCGAAAGGGTTATTTTGTAGCTTGCATGTGTTGTAGAGCTTGGGGATTTGAGTCCTCTACATGTAAGAAGTTCCATTTTTTGAATAATAAAATTATTCTCTTATTTGTGGGTTATTTTTGGTGTCTCAAGTTTGCGCCCTCATCAGATTTTTCTAGTGTTATGAATTTAAGTTCCTTTGGAAAGCAGGCTTTCATGCCCAGTACATTATGCTTTGGTGATTTTACTGTATTAGCCAAGGAAAGATACAATTTGATCCTTGATAAATTACTGCAGTACAATATGAAAAGAGGACCATCTAGAAAGAATTTTGACCTAGAAGGGTACATCAATTATGCTAAAATGAGGATAAACTTTGGAGGGTATCAACATGTGCCATATCAATTTGATGATATGATTCAGAACCTGGAAGCTGAAGAAGCAGAAATTGTGATCGAAAATTATAATCAAGGGTTGCAAGATACAAAACTATTATCTTCTGGTGAGGATGCATCTAAGGATAATGTGCCACAAGACCAACCAAATAAAATGTCATGATTGAGAACTAAACATTACACATTCCCTGCTAGGGAATCAAGTGTTGAAGAGAATGTAGATGTGGATGCAAGGCATGTAGAGTAAAAATCATTTGTAGAAAATGATGAATTTGTAAACTCTCCAGATTTTAAGGAATTCTTGTACAAACAAAAAGGAAAAGAAATAAGAGAAAAAGTTGACAATATCACATCAGGTAATGAAGAAAAATTATTGAATGACTTAAAGATGTGTGTCGATAGAGAGATGGAAAATATGACTCCTGAAAAGGGAAGGAAAATGTTGGAAGATTCCAGAGTTATGATTTTTCTAGGGTTGGATCTCAATTCTGCACTAGTTTTTGATAGTTTCTTGAAAGATAGTAATGCTACACACAAGCTCAACACCGAAAAAGTGACAAAAGTGTATGTAGGGTAAAAATACAATATAGATGAATGGTCAATGATTTGGGATTTATATCCACCTCATAGGAAATCAGTTGTCATTGATACTAAGAAAGCATTTGGGCATGTCATGAATTTAAAGGTTGGAGAGGCCAATCTTGTGGCTACTGTAGAATTTGAAATTAATGTAGCAAAACTAAACAAAGCTCAAATCTAGATGTTCATCAAGGAGAGGGAAATGTACAAAATGAATAACAAGAGGATGTTGAGAGAATCGCTTGAAGGATTTGTTAGGGGTCACAATGAAATCAACCAAGTTGCTCACTTGTGGTGAAAGTTCACAAGAAAAATATCATTGGGAAGGATCAAGTGCCTACTCTCAAGGGAAATATGATACACTTGCAACAATGATTAAGAAAAGACAACCCAGTCTAGCAAATTGGTTAAATAATCTTTGGGGAACACATTCATAGAACTTTTCTGCATTGCAAGAACACAAAAGAATGGATGGGAGGATTTTGGAGAAGTTTTAAGAAATAGACCAGAGAGCTATTTTTGATAATGTAGCAATTGAGGCTGCAAATCATTTTGTGAATAAACACTGAAACTTCTTTGAAGAATTGCAAGGGGATGCACAGGGATTGATAAATGCCACTAGAAAAGAACTGACTACATTCTTTGATGATAAAGTAGAATTAAAAGAAATGACTAGGTGGAAAAGTGAAAGTGAATCAATACTGCAAAACATTCTGAAGATAGTCACTGTGGAAGATGCAACTCTAGAAGAGGTGTGTGAACAGAATGATAAGATGGTAAGAATGGAGATCACGATCCAAAATGCAGTGGGAGATGTAGATACACATAAGCGTCGAGATTACTTGGACCACTTATCAAAGATTCATTTATGGCTTAATAGAGCTTAATTGTCTTTTAATCTATTGTTGTTTTAACATATGACATTTCTAAAAGGACGCATCCTTTCAAGTATTTGGTGTATAAATATCCATTTTGATAGTGAAACAAAAAAAGAGATAATAGAATAGAAGAAAATATAGTAGATTACAATGTTTTACAAATATGAGACTATGATGCATGTTTAAAACTATGGAGATATCAATGAGAATCATTTGATGTGGTGGCGTATTTCTGGTATCAATTATTTTTTGAGTTAATTGAAAGTATTACTGAAGTTGTCTCCAAGGTTGATATTTTCTGGTTATTTAAATTGATATAACAAGTTTATATTCAGTTTATCAGTGCAAATTTGATGTATCTGTATGGTTGATTAATTGGTTCTTTCAAGAAAATATTAAATCCTTTTAGTTGATCATAGTAGTTAGGGAATCTCATTTGGATTATTAAGAAGTACTTGGTAATCATATTCTTGCATGTTTATACAAGTTATAAACTAAAATATATGCTGAAAAATTAGAGTACTTGCTAGAAAGAAGTTACTCATTTTAGATTTCTTTTGACTCTGCATACCCAAATAAGGCACTAGTATCCACATTTTCATTATTTTAGTTTCACTCCTTATTCATATATGTTAAGCTGAATTTATTAGGTTTTAGTTTTGATATTGTTATACAATCCATACCAAATCAAAATTTATCCACTCCCATTTGCCATTGTGGGTAAAATACTTAAAATAATTTAAAAGAAATAGACATAAGTCAAGTCTTCCTCATTCATATAGGTATACCCACCTAGGTCTAGTAGCACTTGAAGAGAAGAAGGTTTAAACCATTTTGACCTTGTCTATTATTATGAAATGTATCAAGAGATTGACAACCTCTTGAAGTATTTTACCCGCGTTTTTGAGAGCTAACAGAGGGGCTACTCGATTCCTGTAGTCTAAAGAAAAGGTCTATGATCTATCAGTGGTAAGAGACCCAACGCTATCCCAAAGTTGGATCTACTGAATACTGAAACATGCTTGCCTCTATTCTTTCTATTTTTACTTATTTTTCTTTGGGTTATAGAAATAAAGGTATTTATTTATTTTAATTGGATATTAGCTGTTACAATTACAAAAAGGTGGGAACCATGTTTGTCCCTTGTGGAAGAGAATTTAGAATAAATTTAGCTAGCCTAATTGTAATATGTCCATATGGCATCTATTCTAAAATAAATTTTTAACATGGGAGAATATAAGAAAACAAGGATTTCAAGGGCCATATATGTGCGTTCTTTGTGGGTATGTGTAGGATCATCATAGAGAAAATAGGCCCTTAAGTGGTGATAAAATTTAGAAAAATCACAGTTAGGTAATTTGATGTAAAAATTTGAATAAGTTATCTATATTAGTTCAAAAATATGTAAGAATATAATTTGTAGAAAATTTAATGTAGATTCTAAACTACTAGATTTATTAAAAAAATCTATTTGGTGAAAATTTGAAATTTCAATGTAGTAGCACTTAAATTTTAGGAAAAAAATAAGAAGTAGGTGTTTATCTGACCACCCTAACCACAATAAAATGATAATATTTTTTTATAATATTTTGGATATAAGTAGATGACTCATCTCTCGATGTGGTGCATATTCTTTTATAATTTTGTTCCAAGTAAATAATTAATTATGATTTTTTTATTGCAACTTTTAAAAATTATAAAAACTCATATGTTTTACCACCTTAAGTCTATCAAAAATTCATTAAATTCAATGTTTTCTTAATCGTATAGTATGCGAAGCATAGAATGTGAAACATGTTTTGGATTCAAAAAATGTGATACCGTTTGAAAGCTATACATGTTTTTCAATCAGCCTATCAATCAGGACTTTAGTCGTAATTCAAATAAAAAAAGAATAATAATTATTTATTAATTTATTCAAAGTAAAGCATAATTTATATTGGTTATGCTCTTAGTAGGCCATGCCATGGTGGCTCTCAGTCTCAAAAATAAGATAGGTCTAAAAAATGACCTCCTTCCCCTCATACTTGGCTAAATATTAATAGTGATGGCTCAACTCATGGAAATCCTAGTCTTGTTGGGATTGGAGGAATTGGTCAAGATTACAAGGGTTATGTTCAATTATTATTTTCTGCACATAGGTGCACATGGGATCTAATGATTTGATGGAGGCTTTGGATAGCCTTAAGGTTGTGGGAAAGGAAAGTGCTATTTAATTGATGATAGTTGTGTGAAATATGGACTCTATGATTTTGGTAAATATCTTTTTAATAAATAGAATCTGGAAGATGCCTCTTAGAAACTTTCTCAAGTTGGTAGATAAATACTTTTAGTCTCCTCAAGTTTTCAAATGATATATTTTCTTATTTCTTGGGAATGGAACAAAGTTGTTGACTATTTAGCTAAAGTGGCAGAGTATTGCTAATTAAAACATTATAGATTAGATTATATTGGAGTTAGTTAAGACCTATTAGGTGTTCTATTTTATTTAGGATGACTAGTTAGATTAGTAGTAGGTTGTTGGATAGGAGGAAATGTGGTATAATTGGTTCTTTCTTCTCATCCAATTCATACTGTAGGTATCCTAAGTATATTCCTAGTATTTGGTTTATGTGGTTAGCTACTCCCATTTGAAAATCTACTAGAGATGTATGCAATTAATTTACTTGATCAATAATTTTTTTACCCCCTTTTTACAAAAATTAAGTTTAGTTATGACACTATTGCAATTTAATCCACACATTTCATTTAACCTAGTCTAAATTATTTTAAAATTTACACAATAATGAAACATAGTATTGTATTATCTAATGAGTCTTAGATATTTTATAAGAGTTCAAATATTCAAAAATAGTTATGTTCCAATTTATTGAAATCCCTATTTTCTTGAAAATTGAGGTGTAACTCAATTCATATTATTTCTATTTTTCTCACAAAATAATCTAATATATTTTGATTAGAAATTGTACTGTTATTAATTCTAAAAATAGAAAATCTAACCTATGAGAAATGATTGAAAGGTTAAAAAAAAAAATCTAAATAAGGTGAATTAAGATTCATTCCTTATTTATTATTATACATTTATTGTTATTTGAGATATGTTCATGCACAAGAAAACCAAGATCCAAAGTAAGCTTCATATGTTACCTATATGTTTTAATTTTAATTTTAATATGATAAATTTATCATTCAATAACCATAATCTTTATCCCAATGACCAATGACCATGTATAGGAAGTGAAATTAAATATTATGACATTTTTTCCTTTTTGTTTGTTCTCAAATAAACTCAATTGGAAAAACACTTGGAGCTTAGTATTTAATGGATAATTCTCATGGGATGTATTAAAAAAGTTATTATTGATCATTACTAATTAATTAAATATTTTTTTGTACCTATTTAATAATATAATATAATATTAATTAATTAATTAATTATTGGAAGACATTAAACAAATGTTAGAAGGAAGCAAGACTTGATTCTAATATACAATATTCTTAAAGTTATGTATAATTTATCATTTATTTTAGTGATGAGTCTTTTCAAAATATTATTTTTTTGAAAATTTATGAGTAAATTTATAAAAACTATTATACCAATGAAGTAGAGGCCATGAACACTAACTTCTAGTAACTTCCTTCTTTTTAAATTGTAAGAAGTAAAATTCACCTAATTTAATCACTAATATGTAAGAACTATTTCTATCATATTTAGAAAAAAAATGAAATATTAAAGAATTTCTATTGTCATCTATATATATATATATAACTATATAACTTTATTTGTTATAATGTTTAGGATTATAATTATTAGCATTGACATAATGTGTTTGTGAAAGGATGGTATTGTTATTGTGTTTAAATAAGTTCAAGATTCCATTAGGTCAACAAGCACTTGATTGTAATCCCATTGCACAAGTTACATTAATACCAATATTTAATTATAAGGATTATAATTCCATATATACAAAGTTTGAAGATATTGATAATTAAAAATATATAATATATTTTATATTTATTCTTCCCTGGAATGCAGTCAAGAACAAAATATCATCGATCCAAAGTGGGCTTCAAAAATTACCTATATTTATTAATATGTCAATTTAAGTATAAAAAATTTCTTATACAACAACCATAAGCTTAATTCTAGTAAACATGTTTCCAAAATTAACTTGAAATTTTGTTGTTTTATCTTTTCAGTATTTCATCAATGGGTCCTACATGGCCAAATACTTGACTCTACTATTTATGTTTCCATTTAGGACCCATTTATATAAATGGGTGACTCTATTTTCCTAAAACTGGTTTACCCAAATACAATAGACTGTGTAGGAATAAATCTCTACTATTTCTAGTATCATAAGCATTGACTTTAATGCAGAGAATTAAAGCTAATGAAAATGATTCTAAAAATGCAGAAATCATTGTGGTTATGTTACTTGAAGCAATTTGAGAACACAGCTGATTTCATACAACTGATGGACCACCCTAAACCTTTGAAGGTCATCCGGAGGAAAATGAGGAGCCAGTAGACATTCAACTAAGCATTTTTTGGGTTGATATCGACAAGCCACACATGCCGTGGGTGCCATCTTTCCTCTTGCAATATTCCAACACTCTCTTTCTTCGCTTTATTTATACACAACTCGAAGCAGCCACTTTTGACTTTGGGATGTAGTTACTGGACTCATAGCCAGGTGGAATGCACTTACTTGGCTTTCTCTTTCTATTTTCCAAATGGAGTTAGAACACTGCAGTGGCTTAGGGTTTCACACTAGTATTCAAAAGATGAGAATATATGGATGTTATTCAACACATCAAACTCAATCGTAGTTTTTGACGATACCCGTCGACAATCAACCTCCACAATTTCAAAGAGATGTTTTGAGATTCAATCCCTAAAAGGTTTTAACACGCTTTTGCGTGATGATTTTGATTTCCATGTGGCGGGTCTTGTTGAAACATTGGAACTTCTTAATTCTTGTGGCTTCTTCGTTCTAGTAAACTACCAAACATACCAAACATCACTATCAGATTTGGGAAAAGGAAAATTTCCAAGTATTTTCATTACCGATCTTTTTAAATATGTAGAACACTATTTTATAAATGATAATATAGATATTTATTCATGAAAAATACTAATATAGATATTTTAATTGAGAGACAACAATTTGGAGTTATTTTTTTACTTTAAAATTATCTCATTTTACTTTGGAACTATTTTATTAGCCGATAGGCTATTTGTGTGAACTTTGGCTGGAATTTTGGTTAGCCTCCCCGGTTTTTGAGTCTTCTAGCAGACATGAAAAAAGGTGGTGGATGTCTTTGAACTTTAGTTGGAATTTTCATCAACCTCTTGGTTATCCATCAGCCTTCCCATTTTCCAAGTCTTCCAGGGGTCGTGTAAAAGGTGGCGGAGGCGGTTAGCGTACGTTGGTAGTAGCTTGGAGGATTTCCCACTGCTTGGATAGAGAAGGCCACTGAAAATAAACACTAGTTCACATCAACATTAATTGTTGTATGCTTTCCATGTACTGGCGATGGTTGTCATAACACCTTATGTTTAATACCTCAGAAAACATAGCGAATCTCTGCGAAATTTACAATAAGGCATTGTTGGGTTTCGTTTTATTGCTATAGTTGCTATTAGAGCCATGAGCGAGGAGTGTAAGCTTCTATGAGGGTGCAAGTTCAACGAAACGTTATCCAACTTTTGTGAAGGTGGGAAAAGGTTATTCTATGAGGGTGCCCATTTTTTGTAGGAAAGCTAGTGGGGAAAGGCGTGTTTGAAGCAAGCAAGAAGAGGTACATATTGTTTCATTTGCGGTTCGCGGTTTGTGGCAGGCTATATTGTTTGATCTCCGATAAGGTACTATTGATTGTTTCAACGTTTGATAAGCTATTGTTGAGAAAACACTATACAGTTTGTAAAACTGAACATTATTTCATTTATGGTTTGCATTTTGTGTCTATGGTTTTGCATGGGTTTATTACTGTGAATTTTTGTGGGTTTCTCTTTATGGATTTTGTTTTCTGGCTATGTTTGCAATGGAATAAAATTGTTAATGCCATGCAATTTTTTTTAGGATTTGAGAAACAAGGCAACATGGAGAAAGCTAGCGAGAAGAGGTGTGTTTTAAGCAAGTGGGAAGAGGTGCATATCAAAAAAACCCTATGTGATATTATTTCATTTGTAGTTCGGGGTTTGTGGCAGGCTATATTGTTTGATTCCAGACAAGGTATTGTTGATTGTTTCAAATTTTGATAAGTTGTTTTTGAGAAAAAAAAAATTGTTTGTAAGAACAAATATTGTTTAGTTTAGGGTTTAGAGTTATTGTGGCTATGGTTTTGCATGGGTTTGTATTCGTGAATTTTTGCGTTTTGTGGGTTTCTCCATTTGGGTCAGTGTTCAAACCAATATTGTTTGATTTTTGGCTTTCGTTTTGTTGTTATGGTTGCAACAAAATAAAATAGTTTATGTTATACAATTTATTTTTGGTTCCATTGGGCATTGTTGATTATTGTTCTCTAGTTTAGGCTATATTGTTTCAATTTTCGATAAGGTTCTATTGAGAAAAGAGTATATTTTTGCATGGGCTTGTTACTGTGAATTTTTTGTGGGTTTCTCTTTATGACTTCCTTTTTGTGCCTATGCTTGCAATGAAATAAAATAGTTAATGTTATACAATTTATGTTTGATTCCATTAGGCATTGTTGATTATTATTCTCTAGCTTGGGTTATATTGTTTCATTTTTTATAAGGTGTTGTTGAAAAGGCTATATTGTTTCAATTTTTGATAAGATCCTATTGAGAAAAGAGTATTTTTTGCATGGGTTTGTTATAGTGAATTTTTGACAAGGTACTATTGAAAAGGCTATATTGTTTCAATTCTTGATAAGACTCTATTTAGAAAACAATATATTTTTCAATTGTTTTATTATTGTTATTTTTTGTGGGTTTCTCTTTATGGCTTTCGTTTTGTGGCTATGTTTGGAATGGAATAAAATTGTTAATGTTATGCAGTTTTTGTTGATTGTTGTTGTCTAGCTTGGCTTATATTGTCTCATTTTTTATAAGGTGTTATTGAAAAGGCTATATTGTTTCAATTTTCGATAAGGCAATGTTGAGAAAAGACTATATTGTTTTTCAAAAGCATTATTGTTCCATTTATGGTTTTAGTTTTTTGGCTATGGTTTTGTGGGTTTCTCCATTTGGGTCATTGTTGAAACTAATATTGTTTGATTTATGACTTTTGTTTGGTGGTTATGGTTGCAATAGAATAAAATAGTTAATGTTATATAGTTTATGGCTTCTGTTTGGTGGTTATGGTTGCAATAGAACAAAAGAGTATATTTTTGCATGGGTTTCTTTTTATGGCTTTTGTTTTCTGGCTATGTTTGCAACAAAATAAAATTGTTAATGTTTTGCAGTTTTTGTCGATTATTGTTGCCTAGCTTGGGTTATATTGTTTAATTTTTGATAAGGCACTCTTGAAAATGCTATATTTTTTCAATTTTCGATAAGGAGTTGTTGAGAAAAGAGTATATTGTTTGTTAGAAGCAATATTATTTCGTTTATGGTTGGGGTTTTGTGGCTATGGTTTTGCATGGGTTTTTTGTATTGTTGATTGTTGTTCTATAGCTTGCATTATATATTTTTATTTCCAGTAAGGTTCTAGTCAAAAGGCTATATTGTTCCATTTTGGTTAAGGCGTTGTCGAGAAAAGACTATATTTTTGCATCAGTTTGTTACTGTACATTTTTGTGTTTTGTGGGTTGCTTCATGTGGGCCGCTATTGAACCAAATATTCTTTGATTCATGCCTTGTGTTTTGTCCCTATGGTTGCAACATAATAAAATAGTTAGCCTTATACAATTTATGTTGATTTCCATAAGGAATTGTTGATTGTTGTTGTCTAGCTTTAATATAGTTAACGTTTTACAGTTTATGTTGATTTTGATAAGGCATTGTTGATTGTTGTTGTGTGTGGGAAATGTTAGTATCAAAATAAGATAAAAAAACACACCAATGCAACATTAAATTAAAGAAAAGCTAAATAAAATGAAATCAAAGAAATCAAACAGAGCTTCTTTAGAATCGTTCCATTGTCCTCTATCTCCAGTGATTTGCTTGAAGCTGCTGCTCTCAGATTGTGTAAGCAAAGCTTCTCAAAATGGCAACCTATAGAATGCGTATGCAAAGGGAGAGTACTTCTCTATCCTATATGTTGGCGGAGTGAAATGTTCATATATGGATATGCAAAGGGGCTATAGATTATGCATAGGGGCTGTGGATTATGAATGCTATTGAAGCTATGATATAAGGATGATAGGCCATGATATGGATTGATAATATGCTAAGCTATGCTATGCTATGATTCTAGAGGCTATGGATGTTGGAAGGCTGATTGACTATAGTTTTCCTATATGCAAGCTTCTTCCTTCTTTTTTAAAGACCCAATAGTCCCTTTTTATAGCTTTTTATAGGCAAGAGCTTGGCTGGCAAAGATCAATGGCTATGAGATTGTCTGGTAAATTTGAATGGTGAGAGATGGAGAGGTTGAGAGGAAGATGGAAGATGTTGGGAGGTTGGAGAGAAGAATGGAGGTTTGTTTTCAACCCACGGGAACAACTTTTCTCATAAACAGAGAAATTTGTTAATTTTATGTTTTGAAGTTTGTTTCACTATTGTTGTAGATAATCCAAATTAAATAAATAAATTTATTTAATTTTATGTGATTTTGAAGATTTAAAATATTTTTGAAATATTTGATGTGAATGAACATTAGAAAATTTAATTAAATATTTTGAAATATTTAATTGCGATGTGACTTTTAGAAGAATTAATTAAATATTTAGAATATTTAATTGTGAATGGACTTTAGAGGATTTTTAGAAAAGAAGAATATTTAATCTTTATTTGAATAAAATATTCAAGCCAATATTATATTATAATTAATATAAATAAATCATAATGTTTATTTAATTAATTAAGAAATGGATAAGAAAAGTGATTAAATAAATTTATTTATTTAATCTAAATGAAAGAATGAACAATATAAATAAATTATTTAGATTTATTTATACGCAGATTGAATTCAGAGATTTAATTAAATATTAAAAATATTTAATTAATTACCAGACTATTGTGATGTGTCCATTTTTAGGTGTATACATTTTTCCCCTCTTTGAAGTGATGTGTTTTCATGCATTAGTTCAAAGAATTTTGAAATTTTCCCCAGATGTTGATTGTCAAATGTTGATAGGTATATGCCCCCTTGGACGATGAATCGATAAGATTTTTTATTTTGGTGATTTTTTTTGAATTTTTTAAATTTGTTGGAATTTTTTGATTTTTATGATTTAAGATGTCAATTCATCGTTCGAAAATGATAATGTAAAGAAATTGATGTGGAAAGATGTGAGATGAAAAAAAATTAATGACCTAAATTGCCCCTGTAATGATAGAATGTGATAAAATGCATGAATTTGTATTGATTATTTGCATATTGCAATGCCCTGATTTGACGATGTTTGTCCGATAAATTTTTTTCGAAAGTTGTTGGAAAACAAATAGCAGCTGGTAAATTTGCTTTCAAGTTAATGATAAAAAAATAGTTGTTTGATAAGTTTGCTTCTAAGGTTGTTAAAAACAAATAGGATTTTGAGAAATTTGCTTTTCATGATGATGAAAAACAAATAGTTTGTTGATAAGTTTGCTTCTAAAGTTATTAAAAACAAACAAGATTTTTAGAAATATTCTTTTCATGATGATGAAAAACAAATAGTTTATTGATAAGTTTGCTTCTAAGGTTGTTAAAAACAAATAGGATTTTGATAAATTTATTTTCCATGATGATGAAAAACAAATAGTTTGATATTCAGATTTGATTGATTTGTCGTGATGATTTGATATTGATGTTGCTTTGACTTGATGATTCTTCCTATTCAATAGGAGAGATTGAGCATCTTGCAGTTACGGGAGTGATTCCCAAAGACATGGAGGTTGATTCCACAGCTTGTACAAGCCGATAGAGATGTGATCGAGGTATGTGGACTGACCTCGTTACTTGACATGCTTGAGGGTCATTAGGGACAGGTGAAGCAGGTCCATCAGGTGCAGGTTGGACAGAGCCGAGATCAGCAACATCAGAGGATAGCACTTCATAGTGCATTTTGCATGATGTCTTATTAATTTTCTGTTGAAACATTTGTATACACACTGATATGATCCCATTTTTTATGATGTTATGTCATGTATAGTTGACATATTTGTATATTTGACATTCATTTTTGAGATATATGATATGCAACAATGATTCCTGATGTGATGAATGTGTCTATTTTCTATATGCATGATGCCTTATGTGATGGTTTCACAATGTTAATGCTCATGATGTATATATGTATGCATGATTTTTAGATATGATTTATGATGTGACATATGATGTATGGAAACAAACAAAATGATATGTTGTGAAAATGAAAATGCAATGAAAGTGATGTGAAGATTATGATGTACACTTTATTATTTTCTGATGCAAATATGTATGAAAAATGTATGTGATGATGTTTTTATGAATGTCAAATATACTGTGTCATTTATTTGAAAGATATGAAACTTTGATACTTTGCCAGCTTTTGGGAAAATTTATAAATGCAAAATACAAATTCTAAAATGAATGTAATCTATACTAATCATGTAGGATGTCTGTACAATATTGCCATTCTAAGAGCTTATTTGTGCTTTTTGTGTCATCATAGAGCATTGAAATGTTGAAAGTTAATACAAGCATCAAAGGGTATGTTAGCACTAGTGATGACCTAAGTATTGCTTTCATGAATTTTGATATAGCAAGATAATACAAGCATCTAGGTATAATTGAACTGAGATGACCTAAGTATCGCTTGCATAAACAAAAAAGAGTTAACCCATTTCCCATGCAAATTTTGAAATGTCATCAATGATACTTAGTAGAACATGTCTCATGACCAATTTGCATAGTACTAATGATTTCCTCACAAATAGCAGACAAAGAAAAAGCATACTCCTTCCTTGCTTTTCTAGTTTAGTACATCATCGAATTGCTCCAGATATATGATAGAAAATCAACCAACAATTCAAATTTTTCCTAAAGTATTTCAAACATTATTCAGATTAAGATCATCCAACTTGGTTATCAAGATTGATGTTTGTGTTTTGATTAACATTTTTTTTACCATGTTGTTTGATTTCATTGGCATTGAGTGATTATTTTGGTGTTGTGGTTGATTTGATGCATCAATGTAGTGCTTTATCAAACCATCATTTGTCCATTTGTGATGTTCTAAAAGCTCGTTGCCCCTTGCTTGTTTAGTCTGTGTTTCTACCCCCAGTGTAAACACAACCTAAATAGTATGGATATGTACAAATTTCATCAAGCCATGATGAAACACAAGGATTCTCATTGCATGATATGGATATGATAGATATGTATAGATGATAGATATGGATAGATGATGTCATAAAGCGTATGGAAGACATAAGCTAATAGATAGAGGAGCCCATTTTGATCACAAGTAGCACCTGTTTGCCAGGTTTTCACCACTTGTTTTTATTGCACTTTTTTAGATCATGTGAATTTTTTTGTTTTTTTTTTCTGCTTTTCTAATTTTTTATGTATTTTTTTCAGGACTTTTTCTAATTTTTATGTATTTTTCCATGATTCAGGCATAACACTTCTTCAAATGAATGTTGTTGATTGGTTCTTCAAATAGGTCCCCTTCTGACATAGATAACTGATATGCTTCAGAACTGTATGCGGCAATGATGACAAATGGACCAAGCCAATTTGGTTCAAATTTTCCTTTCTTTTCTCTGTCTTGTTGATTGCGTGGATTTTCTTTCAAGACTAAGTCATGTACTTGAAATGTCTATGGTTTAACTCTGTGATTGTAGCTACGGGAAATAACTTGTTGATAACCCTTCAAATGATCAGCTGCATGTTGACATCTTTCATCTAACAATTCTAGCTCTTGCAGACGAGATACTTGGTAGTCTTCATCATTTATCAATCCTTTGAGTGAAACCCTAAGCGAAGGTATTTCGACCTCTAATGGTAAGATCACTTCTACTCCATATACCAAGGCATATGGGGTAGCTCTTGTTGGTGTACGAATGCTGGTTATATATGCCCACATAGTTGGATTTAACTGGACATGCCAATCACGACCAACATCATTTATCATCTTCTTCAAGATCTTCAAGATTGTTTTGTTTGAAGCTTTTTCTTGACCATTTCCTTGTGGATAATAAGGTGTAGAGAACTTGTGTTGGATGTGAAATCTTTCACAAAGCTCATCAACATCTTGATTCTTGAAAGGCCTCCCATTATTAGTGATGATAGAATTAGGAATTTCATATTGGTAGATGATGTAATTCAGGATAAATGAAGAGATTTGTTTACTGGTCACTGTCATCAAAGGAACAACTTCGATCCATTTTGTAAAATACTCTATAGCCATGATGATGAAGGATGAATTTTTCCAACAAGATCTAGTCCCCACTGAGAAAAAGGCCATGTTGGAGTAAAAGGTTGTAGTTCCTGTGCAGGTACATGAATAAGATTCCCATGGATCTAGAATTTAGAAAACTTCTTAACAAAATTAAAAGATTCTCTCTCCATGGTAGGCCAATAATATCCCATTCTAACAAGTTTCTTGGCTAAGGTTAAACCACTTGAATGAGTTCCACAAATACCACCATGAACCTCTTGTAAGGCTTGTTCAAATTTGTCACATTCAAGACATCGAAGGAGCATACCATCAAGACCATGTTGGTAAAGGATATCAACAAACAAGGTATAATAGGATGATTGGCATATGAAATTCCTTTTTTGGTTTCGGGATAAGTCTAGAGGTAAGATGTTATTTTTCAGGTAGGTATAAATCTTGCCATATAAAGGTGAATCAGAACCGGTTAAATGACATATGACTTGGGTCTTAGGATTATCATAGGTGGGAGAAAACAATTGTTCCACCAAGAATTCGTACTATTTTTTTATTTTTTGATAATTGTAACAAGGAAGCAATTGTAGCCATTGCATTTGCAGCTTTATTTTCAATCCTTAGGATTTGTGAAAACTTGATTGTCACAAAATATTTTTTAAAATCATCCACCATGTTCTTGTAAGGTAATAGCTTATCATCTTTAGTCTGATAATCATCATTGATTTGGTTAATGACAAGTTGTGAATCACCATAGACTTGCAACTCTGTAATTCACCAGTCCAATGCTATCTTTATTCCTGTGAGCAATGCTTCATATTCGGCTATGTTATTTGTGTAGGGAAACATCAACCGATATGATTTTGGGATGGTATGTCCTTCAGGTGTGACAAAAAGAATCCCTTCCCCCAAGCCATATTGCTTGTAAGATCCATCAAAGTACAATGTCCATGATTTCTTAATTGTTGTTGTGAAGACATCTGCATCAGGAAATTCAATGTGCATTGGGTTTTCTTCTTGTAAAGGTACTTCGGCCAACTAATCTATGATGACCTGTCCTTTTATAGCTCTTCAATCTACATAATGAATGTCAAATTCACTTAAGATCATTACCCATTTTGCAAGTCTTCCTGTTAAGGTAGCTTTGCTTAAGAGGTATTTTAGTGGATCAATTTTGGTTATTAGCTTAACTGTATGAGCCAACATATAGTGGTCCAACTTTTGAGAAGCAAACACTACTCCTAGGTAGGATTTTTCAATGAAAGTGTAGTTTAGTTCATGACTTGTTAAAGTTCTTCTGATATAGTATATGGCTCTTTCTTTGCCTGTAGAATCCTCGTGTGCTAGTAACACTCCCAAAGATACTTCTATTGCTGAAATATAAAGTATGAGCAGCTTTCCTAAAACTGGTGGAATTAGGACTGGTGTATTCATGAGATATTGCTTGATCTGATTAAATGCTACTTCACACTTTTCCTCCCATTTGAATGGGAAATTTTTATGCAATAGATGTGTAATGGTAAGCTTTTGTCTGCCAGTTGAGCTATAAACCTTTGGATGGATTGTAGTCATCCTTGCAGTGATTAGAGCTGACTAATATTTCATGGTGGTGGCATGTCCATTATAGCTTAAATACTTTTCCTGGATAAACCTCTATGCCCTTTTCTAAAATAATGTATCCCAGGAGTTTTCCAGATTTAACACTGAAGACACATTTCTTTGGATTGAGTTGAACATTGAACTTCTCCATTCTGATAAAGATCTTTGACAAGATCTCGAGATGTCCTTCTCTTGTGTTGGATTTGTCCAATAAGTCATCCACATAGTCTTCCATGAAGGTGTGCATCATGTCATGGAAAATGGTTGTCATTGCTCTTTGATAAGTCGCTCCTGCATTCTTAAGCCCAAATGGCATGACATTCCAACAATAGGTACCCCAAGGGCATGTGAACATTGTTTTATCTTAATCCTTTGGTGCAATCTTTATTTAGTTATATCCTGAAAATCCATCCATTAATGAATACATTGCATGGCCAGCACTTAAATCAATAATCATATCTATGTTTGGCAAAGGGAAGTCATCTTTAGGACATGCTTTGTTCAAATCTCTGAAATCTATACAAATTCTAATCCTTCCATCTAGCTTTGAAATAGGTATGATATTGGAGATCCATTTCTGATAGTCAATAGACCGAATGAATTCAACATATAAAATCTTCTTTAACTCTTCTTTAACCAATAATGCAACATGTGGATGCATTTTTCTAAGTTTTTGCTTCACAAGTTTTTCCCCTATGTTTATAGATAAATGATGCATTATTAAATTAGGATCTAACCCCAGCATATCAGCATATGACCAAGTGAAATTGATTTGATTCTCCTTCAAGAACTCTATGAATTTCAGTAATTCTTCCATTATTAATGATGCTGCTAGTTGCAAAAAATTGGGCTGCTATATTGTACTTATGTTGATTGATTTTGTGGGCTCAATCAAAATAGAAGATCTTTCTTGATAATGGTTGGGAAGAGTGTCAAGTTTCTCATCTTTCAGTGCCTCAAAAAGGTTTTCACCTTCAGATTCTCTCTTTATTTTTCTCTTGTTGTGATCTACCACTATCATTTTTTGGTTTTCACCGATAGATCCATCTTTTATTTCATTTATTTTGTAGCTAAGATACTTGACACCCTCCCTATCAAAGTCTTGAGTATGATATTCTTCGATGGAACACTTGTTTTCTTGATTAGATGAACAAAGGAAATTTACAATATCCTCATCATCATGGAATGTAGGGATATGGATAGGTGCATTGTTGTCCCAATCAATAAGTTCTGGATAGACTAAAGGGATGGGATCATTAGGTTGGGTAAGGTCTTGAGCTATCAAAGTCATGAAGTGGTTGTCTTTTTAAATGTAGCTTGGTGTCAAGATTCTTTGTCAATTCTTGCAATTGGCCTTGTAGATTGGAAGAAGTAGTAAAAGCCTCCCTATTGTGCGACACAAAGGTGTCTTGAGTTGCTCGAAGATTTGAACAAGTTTGGGTGCTATTGTAATCAACTTGTATAGTTATTTCTTGTCCATCATATGGAAACTTGAGGCATTGATGGTATGTTGATGGTACCACTTGCATATCATGAATCCATGGATGACCCAAAAGTATGTTATAAGAAAGATCACGATCTAGAACCTGAAAAAAGGTATTTTTCACAACAGGTCCCACTCTGATAGGTAGAATTATTAGTCCTTTAGAAGCTCTTTGTTCATCATCATATGCCTTGATAGTTATTTTCCTTCGTGGATCAATTAATTTTCTGATATTCCTAAGGCATGTATTAGCTTTAGGGTACAAATGTTTAAACCGGCTCCTCCATCTATCAAAACATGTCTGATTCGGTGTTTATGGATCATGACTTCAAGATAAAGCAATGAATTATGTGGATGTGTCATGGAGGCATCATTTTTTCAGAGAATGAAAGAAAAGTGGGGGAAGAAAAATGTCCCACCATGGCTTGAAATTTGTTTACATCCAGATTAGTGTCGACGATTGTGTTTACAAGAGCTTCTTCTAAAATATTTTTGTGTATGGGAGATATTTTGAGAAGTTCAAGGATGGAGATTTGAGTTGATGTTTTTTCTCAATTGATCAACTAGATTATAATGACTTGGAGGAGGAATAGCTGCCTTAGATGAACTACCTTTTAGGAAAACTTTTTCTTGTCCTCTCGTAGTCACATTAACCTGTTGACATTCTCATTTTTCCTTGATTTTGATAACATTAACACGTTGATCATCTGCATATATCTGGTGGATTATGTTTTCTTCAACATTATTTATTCTTTTCGCTTTGGTATCTGATGTTTCCCCTTTTTGGTAGTTTGGTAAAGGAACTTTGAATTCTTGATGATTGTCATTGGTATGATGTCCTTCAATTATGATGGTGCCATTGCTAATTAAATCTTGTACTAGATTTCACAAGGCTTGATAGTTATTTGTTCTATGACCTTTACATTGATGACAATTACAATAATATGAGTCATTCCATGATGGTGGTTTGACTCGTGGCTCATAATCTCTTTGTGGTGGTAAAGTGATAACCTTACTATAGAGAAGTTCCTTGAGAGCAGACTCAAGAGATTGACCCAAAGTGGTAAAATTCCGTCGATTTGAAAAGAATAGAGGTCTTGGTAGATTTGATGTTTGGGTATTGCCAAGATTGTTATTGAAATTACCATGATTATCCTTGTTGTTTTGATTGGTTATGCTTTCTTGATTGGAGTTTTGTCCTTGTTGATTGTTATTTCCTTGTTGGTTGGTATTTCCTTGTTGGTTGTTTCGTGGAGCACTTGATAGGTTGAAGATAGATGGTCTTGTTCGTAGATTGTTTGCATCCACTATACCATCATTGACAACATTTTTATTTCTGTTCCAAGACCTTGTTTTATCATTGTTGTTATTGTTGGATGAACTTGGGTTATCAAGTTTTATTACTCCTCTTTTGACTATGGCCCCTTCAATGGTAATTATGTTTTCAATCAATTTTTCAAAGTTATGAGGACAATGAAGATTAAGCTTGTAGCTTAATTCTTGATCTAGGCTATTGATGAAGATATCTATCTTTTCCTTTTTAGGAATAGGGTGGGAATATCGTGCAAACAATCTTCTCCATCTTTGCAAAAACGTAGTGAAAGATTCCCCTACTTTTTGTTTCACTTTATAAAGATCAAGCATGGTTATTTGGTGTTGGATGTTGTAGGTGTATTGTGATATAAACTAATTTATTAACTCCTCAAAGGTTTTGATGGGGGGAGTGATCTTGGAAATCCACTCCATGGATTGTACACCCAGACTTCATGGAAACAATCGCGTTAAGTAGGTATCTTCATAAGCGAATTCTAGACTCATATTTCAAAAATCCCTCAATGTTCAATGGGGTCAATTTTTCCTTTGTACCTATCAAATTTAGGGATTTCACAATGTTTTGGAAAAGGGATCATTTGAAGACTCCTATCAAATGGATAAGGAGATATTCCATACAAAACATACTTGTTTGTTGCACCCCCTTGAATTTCTTTTATTTTCCCTTGTAATTCTTTTATTTGTTGAGTAAGGGCACTAAAATCATTAGGAGGAGTTTCAGGATTCTCTTTAATCCCTTCTATATCAAAATTAGAAGGTAACTTAGCTCCTTGATTAGCTAATGAAAGAAAATATCTTTCTTTGTTTCATTCTAAAATTCTTTCCATAAGAGTATGGAATCGGGGATCCTACTCTGCTTCTTAAAGCTTTTCTTCTGTTAACTCTTCAGTATGAAATGAATTCTCTTCTTTATCACTATTATCACCCAATTTTCCTATGGTACATTCTCTTTCATCTTTTTCTATGTGTTTTTGAGATCTCATGACAACAGGCATAAGCTTTGTCCCAAATTCTACTAACTTTTGATCAAAAGAATTAAATAGTGTAATTTTTTGATCGTTATGTAAGTCGGAATAGAATGAAGATTCTATGACTTAAAATATTTCTAGTCTTTAGCTCATTTTTTTCCCTGATTGAAAGGTTGAAAATCCTGTTGGCGAGAATTTAAGCGAAAGATCAAGAAGAAATGATTTTGCACTTTATGAAATTTGATCATAGCTTCGTAAAAAGATGGATTTTGTGAGAAATGCCTAATGGGATTGAGTTCTCTATTGCAGAAATTGATTTGGATGAGTAGAATATTCAATTGCAGGTTGGGGAATATAAGAAGAATGAATACGTTGACTGTGGTTGTGCCTTTGAGAAAGGGCTCTTCTTTATAAGAAATCTCGTGAGTATAATGGTTCTACAGCATAATCATCAGTGAAACCTCTAACACAATCATGATATCGATGGATAAAGGTTCTATGTTTAATAAAACCTTTCGACTTTGGTACAAGAATCATCTTTTCTTCAATAGTTTCTTGTAGCTAAGTGGTTTCTTTGGCTTTTTGATTCGTTTGAGAATGGATTTCCTAACAAATGTTGTGGATTTCCAATCTCTTAACATGAGAGTAATCAATGTAATTATGAGTTTTGGATGATCTTTACTGAATTAATGTTTTGAAAACACATCAAGCAAGTTGTAGAATAGTTGTTTTTTAAGTCCTATACTAAACATGAAGTGTATGATCAAAATGTTTTTCAAAAATTGTTTTCACAGGTTTTACACATGATAGATAGTTCAAGTAAACTCACACTTAGTACTCAGGTAGGTCACCATAATAATCAATAGCCCACATCTTAGAACCATGTCGACTCACACAGCCGTGTCACCCTCGAAGGGGAACCCATTTTTTTTCTTTTCCAAGAGCGTACTCAGAGTGACGAAAGTGGATACTGGATCCCCTAAGCAAACGGTCCTTGGCAGTTATATGGTGATTATCTTGGGGGTAGATTCTTCCCTCCCCTGCACTGTGATTATTATGATGTTCAGAAACTGATTTTGGTTGGATACTACACTAAGTTCGTAGTAAGGGTTTCCATTCAGTGCGGATAATGATATACTCCTTCGAGAGACCTCCCAACCTTTAGAGAAAAGTCCTTGGGGATGGTTATCAATGCACACTACCATCGAATGGGATTTTCATTAACCATCTGTATTTGATTAAAGTGGGTTGGAAAACTTGGATTTAATTGTTCCCACTTAGGTCATTCTCGTAGGGTGAGTACCTTTTCCCACTATGATAGGCCTTCTAAAAGGTATTAACAAAGCTTAAAATTGTGTGAAATAAAATAGATGAGTCTGGCATTTTGATCACCCAGTTAAGGGGAGAGCATAGGCCTATCACCTTTTAATCAAAGCAAGCAAGAGTTCAATTTTAAGCCCAAATAAATTGTTTTCTATGCTAGGTGAAGATATTGCTTCACAAAGACATGGAGTTCTTTTTAGTCCAAAATAGAAAATGAAGTGACTATCCTAGGATTGCTTCATTTTAATTGACTATCCTAGGATTGATTCATTCCAATTAAGTGACTATCCTAGGATTGCTTCATTGTGTTAAAGCTCATATTGGCTGCGGTCGTGTCAGATCTAGTCAAATCATATTTAAGTTACATATTACAATTGCAGACTTAGAAAATCTATGCTAAAAATTAAAAAATGTGCTAAAATAGACATCAAGAGCGCTACTAAATCACTAATGGGCACTATAGGATAAATAAAGGGCGTTGCAGGATGTGGAAAGGGCACTGCAGGATGCTTAAAGAGCCTTGCAGGATTCCTAAAGAGCGCTGTAGGATGTGGAAAGGGCGTTGTAGAATCAGTAAAGAGCGTTCTAATAGAGTTAAAGAGTGCTAAACTAGGTGTGAACTGCGCTGAAGTGTGTTTAATATGCTAATATGCTCTTCCAATTGTAACCTGTCAGAAAGATCTGCAAAAAGTTGTTAAAATTGGGAAAAGAGCCCCACAGTGCATGCCAAAAATGTTTGTGGGAAATGTTAGTGGTCATGCCCACAAAAGGATATGAAAATCATAGTAAAACCTTTCCTGGGAATTGGACATTCCAACAAGTGACTAATATCTCTCTATGGATGTTCATTTACTTGTCAAACTAGGGGATATATACTTTAAATGTCGCAGCACAATATATGCACTAAGAACTGGTTTCAGTCAAAACTTAGCAGAAATAAATACTTGAAAGGAATTCTATCTACGCTATAGGAAGGTAATGCAAAGTTCTTTAACTCAACTATGATTTGATTAAAATAGAAACCATAATAGCTATGAATGAAACAAAAACTATGAACTAGCCTTATGCTACAGGAACAGGCACAGGGATGGATTCCCTATACTATAGGAGCAATACAAGACCAGGAGTTTGTATGAAAACTTCAAAGATGAAAGCTAACTGAAGATCAACAGAAAAGAATAGCTAACTAACTAGCTACAGATACTTACTAAGTGGGCCCCCTTAGTAAGCATCTACTGATTATACAGGTGCTGAACTTAGAACTTCATCAAACTTTATTCATGAAAACATAATGGTATACATTGCTTTGTTGATATAAACTAACAACAAACTCTGTCTCTTGTCAAATAGATTCTGCTTTTCATTATCATACTGACTCTTACATGATATCTGCTATCTTTCTATCACTATGCTTTTATCTTACTCTAACTATCATCTCCCTTCTCACTCACGCAGGAGGAGTACTTTAATATTTAAAATCAGGAGAGCAACTAACTAACTAACCCTATCAAAGAAAGACGTGGAAGAAAACTGTATCCCAGAATCAAGGAAAAAACTTCATAAATGAATTTATACATTCAACTCAATCCAGAGAGAATCTAGCACTCCACTCTTTCTAGATTGATTGTCATTAAAAATATTTTCCAACGGTTTCGGTCAAAGAGTCTTCGCCGGAGCTTCCTTGAAGTCGTGTAGGAAATGGACTTTACTGCAAGGCCAAGATCGGCTGCGCTTGACTTGATCATTCTTCAAAAACCTGCGAAACAAAAGGTAACAAATACGAAAGAAAAGGCGTATGGCACATACACAATATCCATTCATTAATCACACATTTAAATCTATTTCATCATTCAAAAATTGTATGCGATATACCAGTCATTTAGGGAGTCAACGGGGTAATAAATGTAGTCAAGTCAACACAATAAGCTACAGGAATATGCAAATGTTTTGCTACAGGATATCCCCATAAAAAGGTTTCAAAAGAGTTTTAAACAACCATGAATAAGAAAAGTAAAGGCATTAAAAGTTCATCATAATATCCAAACTATCAGCATATTTTGGGCTCATCATTGCCCTCTACTTAGCCTAATGCTGGTCCTCCAACATTAACTTTCCTAGTGGTTTCTCTAAAGTCAGTGGTTGCTGCATGACTCTAAAATGGAGTTCCAAACCTGTAATAAAATCCTTTGAAAGCCTGGCACCTTTCATACCTACGGTCTTCTAAATCATCATTAAGATTGGTAGCCTGATAAGGATAAAGGGGCCACATTACCACAGGAGGTCTGAATGTCAATGGCAACCACAGTTCAAATCTCTTTTGAAGTCCCAACTGTATATATCTACTTGATCGTTTAAGACCTGCTGTGAAATTTAGGGGACTGTGAGGTTCAGATCTTCTTAGTCCAACAGTTAATCTTTCCCACCTTTTCTCACTTCTGGTGTATGCCAGTCTCCAAAATGAATATGATTGTTCCTAAAATTCATCATATACCTGTTTCCTATATTAAATATCTTCTCTCTGGCATAATATTATTAATTCCATATGTCAGAGCAAACCAGTATTTCAACATTGCATGGGGGTTTGAACTTTGAGAGCGTAAAGGAATAGGCTCATTTCTCTCAGCTTCCTCATATATTTCCCATTGCCTGCCATAATTCACTTCATTTGCTTCCCATGACATAAATGATCTCAAATGGATATTACCAATATATAGAAGAGGGTTCCATTCTGTTTCAGATGGAATTAAGAAGTCATGTAAATAAAATTCACACAGACAATTTCTCAACCAATTAGGGGCTGCCTCATATGCCTCATAAAATTCTTTAGCAGTGTGAAGTATAGGATATTGATTTCTAGAAATTATCATTAGTTGGAACCATAAGAACTATTCCTTAAGGCACATAGCATAAACTCTGGGTGGTGGTCTGCATTCCATAATCTGACCAGTTACTTTTAATATTTCATCCATTTTTGCTTTCAACTCAACAATTTCCTACTTCTGACTTTCAATTTCCTTTTTCAGTTTCTTCCTTTCTACCTCCCATAGACTTTGTTGTATGTTAGTCTGGGCTATGTGCCAGAAAGTCAGGGTTTGCAATGTAACTGTTTCCCAATTGGCTTTGACATATTCCAGAAACTCAATCAAAAACATCTTCTTACAAACAACAATGGCTTTACAAGTTGCAGGGTGAAATGTAGCTTCACTAGGCACATTCAATTTTTCAGACAGTTCCTGCTCTTGCTACAAGATGAATTCTTGTTGCTGCAGTGGATAAGACTGTGCTTCCTCTAAAAACTGTAAAGCAGCAGTAGCCAAGTCATCAAGATTTTGTAACCCTTTCTCATTATGCTCCATTTCCTTTGTCTCAACTTGTTCCTCTTCAGGAACAAATGAACTATGTGCAGCATTTTCGGATACATTCTGAGAAACATCAAATTTAGACCCTACAGATCCTTCTGAAATTACAATAACCTCTGGTTGAGATGAAGTAGGGGAGGTCTTATATTATTTCCTTGTGGAAACTCTTCTTGGCACTAGTGTGGCTGCAGGAGATGTTCTGGTAGCCTTCCTTTTTCTGGTCTGCTTAGAGGGCTCTGCCCTGCCAGAGGATGATGGTGAATTGGTGTTAGCAACAGGTGTTGTTGTAGGAGAGACGACAGTAGGGGAAGATGCTACAGGAGAAGAGCATTGCCTTTTCCGAGAATGAGGGTCAGACTTTGGGGTTTGTTCTACCCCAAATGACTCACCTGCCTTTGTTTTTCCCTTCTCTCTCCTAGTGGCAGACCTAGTTTGTACCCGAGCAGAGGATTCCAGTGGGGGAGCTACAGGACCAGGTGCTACAGGAGTAGATGACCCTTGCCCTGTTCTACTGGTAGACACAATTTCTTTCTTCTTTTTCTGAGGCCGTGGGGTAAGTACCCTAGGGGGTTGTGGAATTTGCAAGCTCTTTTGGGCAACGAATTGTTGCCAGAAAAGAGGTGAGACATCTCTCAAAGAGCGTTCAATCAATAATTTGATAAGGCCATGGTGAGCAACAAAATTATCTTTCCCTTGTTGGATTCTATGGGCACTTTGTTCTAGAAATTTTAACAGGAAATTTAGAATATTTACAACTAACCCATGCCTCATATGACTTAATAATTTGAAATGATATGAATGCAGGTAGGAGAAATGACCTTCACATGTTAAATACCTGATTATGTAAGCAACGTATTCTGAATAAGGAGGAGGAAACGATACCCACTTGCATCCCTACTTGGAGACTTTCAAAGGTCCATCAGTGGGCATTGAAAACTCAGCCCTTGCAGTGGCAACATCTGAAGAAATTTTTTTTCCAACGGTTGGAAGCCCAGTTACTTCAGCAATTCTGTCTTCAGTTGCAACAACCGTTAGACCCCATATAGTAGCTTTCCCTTTAGAAAGGGTTCTCAAAAATTCTCCAGTAGCCTCCTCATCAAAAGTATTTAAACTCAAGAAATAGTTTAACCATCCACAGATGCTGAATGCGTGGACTGTTTAAGGATTTTGCAATAATAATTCATGAGCTACAGGCTCATGTCACACCAGTTGACCACCCATGTTCATAGTTTTCCCTAGCTGAACTTGATTCCTTGCTGAAAATTCAAATTCTCTATTTCCCTTTCTGCTCTGGTTTTTCTTCTATCGTGCTGTCACATTTCTTTCTTTTCCAAAAATGAACTTTTTGAACAAGTAGTTTTAATCATAATTTACAAGAAAAACATGCAATAAAGAAGGACATGTGATCATATTTGAAAAGTACCAGAAAAATAATAAAGAAAGGTTATTTACGCAGTTATGGCAGCAAAAAAAAGATAGGTTTTAAAAGGTGGATTACCCTGCCCCCTACTTAGAGTATGACATGTGTCCTCACATTTACTAAAGAATAGGCAGAGATCATGTAATAATGAGTGGTACTGTCATAGTAGTAAATGAATAGAATAAAATAAATCAAATATGTGATAACAAAAGATATGGCGTACCTTTGATATTTGCATGTATGTGTGAAGAAAGATGATGGCATTTGCATGAGTTGATAGTTGGGAATGATATCTTAATTAAGGGTGACGCAGATGGATGAAGTGGATGGGTGACATGGGCGGATGAGATGAATGGATGGAATGGATGGATGGGATGGATGGATGGAAGATAAAGAAGTGAGATGGGGTGATAAATGAGAATGGAGAAAAAGGGGTTTCCTTTTAAAAATAAAACTTTTATTATGAGCATGTTTTTTTTAAATTACGGTGAAGCTGCAGGAGAAAGGCTAAAGCCTTCGACTGTAGGAAGAGTAGCGGGAGGAACTTAAATGAACTGCTGCATGAATTCTTCTTTTGAAACTTGTTTATGGTACAACCGAAGTTGGTGGCCATTAACTAGCAATTTGAAATGGACTGGATCAATTGTCACCAGTTGTATAGCTCTGTTGTCAAACACATTCTCAACTTCATAAGGGCCAAGCCAGCGTGTTGTGAGCTTACCTTGGTTCTCTTGATATCTGGAATCATTTAACAGAGCCCAATCACCAGCAAAAATTTTTTTGGTTTTGATTTGTTGATCATGCCATTTCTTCCTTTGCTATTGGATTGCTTCTGTGTGCTGTAGGGCTGCTTTTCTCATTTCATCCAAAGTATTTAGCTATAGGAGATGGTCCTTCTGTGCTTCAGATATTTCCATATTGAGTTCAAGAGCTGTCCTCAAAGTTTTGTGCTCAAATTCTATGGGAAACATGGTTGTTTTCCCATAAAGCAGCTCAAAAGGTGTAAACCCAGTTGTTGTCTTCCATGTAGTTTTGTAGGCCCAAACTACTTCAGGAAGTTGATTGCTCCAATCTTTTCTATGGAGCTACACTGTCTTTGTTAGAATCGCCTCAATTTGTTTGTTTGTTACCTCTACCTGACCATTGGCTTGAGGGTGATAGGGGTTGAACTTCCTATGTTTGATCTTATAGTCATTCATTAGCGCAGTGATCAGATTCAATGTGAATTGAGCTCCCTAATCAGTTACAAGCTCTCTAGGAACTCCAAATCTAGTGAAAATTTGTTCATACAGAAATTCAGCAACCTTGTTATCTTGAGCATGAGTCATAACTTTTACCTCAACCCACTTTGTTACGTAGTCTGTGCAAACTAGAATGTATGACTTGTCATTTGATGGTGGATCAATTGGTCCCACAAAATCCATTCCCCATTTATCAAAAGGGGTGACTATTACCTATGGATATAGTGGCATTTCATCTGACTTGGTTGGTCTTCCCATACGTTGGCATCTATCACATTTCCTTGTATAGGCCACAACATCATTGTGTGATGTTGGCCAGTAGTACCCTATTGTAAGAATCTTCATTGAGGTTCTTTTTGCTGCAAAATATCCCCCACATGGTTCATCATGGCAAGCATTCAAGATATCATAAGTCTCATTTTCTCTTACACATCTTCGCATCACTTGATCAGGTTCAGTATAAAACAGACAATTTACAATCCATGAAAAGTTAAAACTTTTCTCTATTAACAATTTCTTTTCTTTTGGAGAAAAGTGGGTTGGTATTCTGCTTGCTGCTAGATAATTGGCAATGTCTGCATACCATGGTGTATGTGCAGCAATGGAAAACAAGTGTTCATATAGGAACCTATCATCAATGAGCTCATGTTCAATAGGTGCAGCTGATTGAAGTCTTGATAAAAAGTTAGTTACAACATTAGCTCTTCCTGGTTTGTCAATTATTGTAATGTTAAATTCTTGTAACAACAGGAGCCATTTTGTCAATCTACCAGAAATGGCAGGTTTGTTCATCAGATACTTGATTGTTGCATGGTCAGTATGGATGAATATCTGATAACCTGTGACATAATGCCTAAATTTATTCAAAGCATACACTACTATGAGCAATTCCTTTTCTATAACAGTATAGTTGAGCTCAGGACCTTGAAGGTTCTTGCTGATAAAGTAGATAGCATGCTCAATTGAATTTTCTTTTTGACTTAAAACTGCTCCTATACCAAAATCAGAGGCATCAGCATGTATGTGGAAAGGAAAATTTCATTTTGGACCTTGAAGAATAAGGGTTTGAGTAAGCAAGTCCTTTAGTTGCAGGAAAGATTTTTCACAGGCCTTTGTCCACTCGAATTGAGAATCTTTAGTTAACAAGGCATAAAGTGGACTGGCAATTTTACTGAAATCTTTTATAAACCTTCTATAATACCCTACATGGCTAAGGAAACTTCTAACATCTTTTTGTTTTGCAAGAGTTTGTAAATTCAGAATAACTTCAATTTTAGCAGGATTGACCCGAATTCCATTCTTTGAAATATGATGACCTAGAACAATACCTTCTTCCATCATTAGAAAACACTTTTCACTATTTAGAGACAAATTTTACTCTCTGCACCTTTTCAATACCTTTTCTAAATTCACCAGTGCTTCTTCAAATGTGACTCCATAGGTAGTGAAATCATCCATATAAATCTCCATACAGTCATGAGACATATCAGCAAAGATACTAATTGTTGCTCTCTGAAATGTTACTGCCGCATTGCATAGACCAAAAGGCAAGACCGAATAAGCAAATGTTCCCATGGGCAGGTAAAATTGGTCTTATCTTGATCTTCAGGGGAAATTTTTATCTGATTGTACCCACTATAACCATCCAAAAAGGAAAAATATATTTTGCTAGATAGTGAGTCCAGTACTTGGTTTACAAATGGTAGTGGAAAGTGATCTTTTTTAGTGGCAGTGTTCAACTCTCTGTAATCTACACACACTCTCCATTTTCCACCTTTCTTGGGAACAATAACTAATGGAGAAACCTATTGATTGTCAGAGATTGGATAAATGAAACCAACATCAAGCAATTTTTGAAGCTCACTTTTAACTATTTCTCTAAGTGTTGGATTTACTCTTTTTTGAGGTTGTCTAACTGGTAAACAATATTCTTTGATATATATCCTGTGAGTACAAACTTGAGGATCTATTTCTTGCATTTCCCCATATTTCCATGCAAAAACTTTATGTTGATCTTGTAGCATTTTTAATAAGATAGCCTGTTGAGATTGTGACAGCTTGCTATTGATTTTCAAATAGTGACTTGGAGATAATTCTATCTACTTAGTGAGATTACTCATAGAATCTACAGGTGATGTTTGTACCTCTTGTGGAAGAAAGTTATTAAAAATTGCTGGAAGTTTAGGCAGTGAACTCTTAGAATTTGGTTGCTGCAGGAAACATTGTAGATGGCTGCCACTTGGATTAGATGAACTACCCGTATCAGAGTTCTACTATAGAATTTGAAAAAGAAAAGCATCCTCACTCTGAAGTTGTGAGAATGGGTCATTTTGAAGCATCATTAATTGAATCAAAGAATTGGCTTCTTTAGTTTCTTCCCCCACATCTGGCCAAACAGGTTGGGACAAATCTGGTTGAGGTCTAGTAGGCAGATACAGAGCCAATTTTTTTGTGGACTGTCCATCAAAAATGGTCATATCTCCATAATGACATCCTGTAAAAGCATCAACAGTTGCTAACCATGGTCTACCAAGGATAACTGGATACTCTCCTAAAATTTTCTAAACTAATAATATTATGAAATCAGCTAGATACTCCCAAGATTCAAGAGTGACAATTACATCTTCCACCATCCCATCAGGTTTAATTGTGGAGCTATCTGCAAGCTGCAGAGCTGTGGATGTAAACCTAATGTTTGAAATGTTCAAGGAGTACATAGTATGCTTTGTCATGACATTAATGTCAGTACCTAAGTCAATCAAAACATGTTTTACAATTTGGCCATTTATATGTATTTGCACTATAGGACTTCCATGGTCAATATACTTTGGGATTACATTTTCCAACAATATATCAGCGAATTTCACTAAGAAATGAATTGTTTGGGGATCCTTTTTCTTTCGTCCATGCTTCTTCAAATAGGCCTCCTTAATAGCTTTTTCAAAAAATGGGAACATCTTTAATAGCCTGAAATAAAGGGATTTGAATTTATACATTTTTGAGTTGATCTAGAATGACAAAAGTGGGTTCTTTCATGGATTTAAATGTAGTACTTTGCAACATCTGAGGAAAAGGTGGTTTGTCTTGACTTTGCAAAATAGGCTCCTTAGAAATCGTATCAAGTATAGGCATTTGCTCAGTAGGATCAGCAGGTGCAGTAGATTCTTCAAGGGGAGAATCTGGTATTTTAGTAATTAGAGGCAGTTTTGGAGTAGGTAAAGTGGTTCCAGACCTCAAATGGATGTCATTAAAATTTAAGGCATAAGCTTGATATTGGTTGGCTTTGGCAAGATACATAGGCTGTTGTAGCTGCTGTTGCTGCCTATTATTGGGATTTGGCAATGGCTAGGAAGGCATAGGAATTTGTTTTGGAGGTCCAGTATTTGTGGCAGTTGTTGTAGGAGGTGGCATAAGGGCCTGTGGTTGCAGCTGTGGAAGCTGCAGAAATCCAGGGGACTGGTTTTGCCATTGCTGAGGACCTTTCCATTGAGGATTTTGCTACCAATTACCTGAAGGTGGGGTCCATTGTCCTTGTGGCTGCTGCCAACCTCCTTGAGGAGATTGCCATTGCGGGGTCTGATAATTAGGCCAACTTGGTTGAGGTGGATTCTAGGGTGGTGGTGGTCCATATGCATGTTGCCATTGGTTATTATAGCCAGAATAAGGATTACCAAAAGTTAAAGGATCTTGAGACATATCTTATCTTTGGGCCCATGGTCTCCTTTGTGCAACAAAGAACACTTGGTTATCATCACCTTCTACTGGCTTGAAGTCAGTAGGTAGTTTCTTAGCTTCCAAATTAACCACCATCTTGCATCTGCAGTCACACTTCTTTTGTCTACAATATGGACAGAACTTGGCCAAAACTACCTCAGCTTCCTCATGTTTCTTTCGAGCTTGCATAGTGTCTAGTTGTGTAGCCATATTATTAATGATGTCCTGCTTGAAGTCAGACAGAAAATTTGTTATCTCTATATGAGAAACTCCACCAGAAGAAGACTTCTCCACTATAGCATGATGACCTCAACCTTTCTTAACTATTGCTTGGGAGTAGGGTATGTGCATGATCATCATGCAAAAAATAGGCCCTTAAGTGGCAAAAAATTCAGAAAAATCAGTGTTAGGCAACTTGACGTAAATATTTGAATAAGTTATCTATATTATTTCAAAAATATGTAAGAATAGAATTTGTAGAAAATTGATTGTAGTTTCTAAAATACTAGGTTTATTTAAAAATAAATAAAATCTATTTGGTGAAAATTTGAAATTTCAATGTAGTAGTACTTAAATTTAAGGAAAAATAAGAAGTAGTGTCTGTCTAACCACCCTAACCATAATAAATTAATAATATTTTTTTAAAATTTTATATATAAGTAGAGGGACTCATGTTTGGATGTGATGCATATTTTTGTAATTTTTTTCCAAGTAAATAATTAATTATGAATTTTTATTACAATTTTAGAAAATATAAAACTGTCCTATCCGACCACCTTAAGTTGGTCAAAACTTCATGAAATTTAATTTTTCTTTTTTAATCCTATAGTATGTGAAGCATAGAATGTGACATATTTTGGATTCAAAAATATGATACCATTTGAAAGTTATAGATGTTTTTCAATCAGCCTATCGATCAGGACTTTAATCATAATTCTAATAGAAAATAAATAATAATTATTTTTTAAATTCAAATTAAATCATAATTTATATTTTTGGAAAGCTAAGAATCTTCTCTAAAAACCCTTTTCGTTTCATTAATTTTGGGTGAAAAAAAATTCGTCAGCCACATACCCCCATAATATTGCCACTTTTTGGCGCACCATGATCCTGCACATACCCAGTAGTTAAGACATATTTTCTTTATATCATCCCAAGGTAGTTGGGTTATATCACCTCCTCCCATTAGGTCCAGGGCATCTATACATGCATCACTGATTCCCTTTAGAAAGAGTAGTTTCTGAGAGTCCTCGTTGAGAGTATGGTTTGAGTTCCTCTTTAGTGAAAACAAAAATATAGATATATAATCTTTCAGACTTTCATCCTCCTTCTGCAAAATTTAGAATGTCATCACCTTTGTTGGCACTCTTACAATATTCCTTATACTTCTCAAGGAATTTCATCTGTATGGCTTCCCAACTATCAACAACGCCTCTTCCCAGACTCATAAACCGTCTGAGAGCTCCCTCCTTCAAGGTGGAAGGAAATAAATTTAGTTTATGAGCATCTGAGTTGCAGTCATAACTGCGATAGAGGACATCAAACTCAAACAGAAAAGTTTTAGGGTCCTCTGTGACTAGGCCATAGAATTTTGGAAGTAGTGAAGAAGGTATATTCTTAAGATTATCAGTATCTCATTGGGGAACAATGGGAAACTCAAAAGAAGGAGGTGGATTATTTGCCATGTTTGTTTGCTGAAATAATAGAGCGAATGGATTTTCCTTGGGTTCATTGTTAGCTAGGTCAAATGGTAGTTCAACAAACAGGTTTTCAAGGAGGAACCTTCCGAGTGCATCTCTTCTTCTTCTATGCATGCAATACAATGAATGGTGGTTTGAAAGATTTTGAAATTTTTTGACTAACAAACTAATACTAAAAATGACTTCTGACAAATCCTTAGCTTAACGCCATCCCCGGTAATGGTGCCAAAAATGGTTGCGCCCACAAAAGGATATGAAAATCATAGTAAAACCTTTCCTGGGAATTGGACATTCCAACAGGTGACTAATATCTCTCTATGGAAGTTCATTTACTTGTCAAACCAGGGGACGTATACTTTAAATGGTGCAGCACAATATATGCACTAAGAATTGGTTTCGGTCAAAACTTCTAAGCAAAAATAAATACTTGGAAGGAATTATATCTACTCTATAGGAAGGTAATACAAATTTCTTTAACTCATCTATGATTTGATTAAAACAGAAACCATAATAGCTACGACTGAAACACAAACTATGAACTAGCCTTATGCTGCAGGAACAGGCATAGGGATGGATTCCCTATGCTATAGGAGCAATACAAGACTGAGTTTGTATGAAAACTTCAAAGATGAAAGCTAACTGAAGATCAACAGAAAAGAACAGCTAACTAACTAGCTACAGATACTTACTAAGTGGGCCCCCTTAGAAAGTATTTACTGATTATGCAGGTGCTGAACTCAGAACTTCATCAAACTTTATTCATGAAAATAGAATGGTATACATTGCTTTGTTGATATAAACTAACAAAAAACTCTATCTCTTGTCGAACAGATTCTGCTTTTCATTATCATACTGACTCTTACATGATATCTGCTATCTTTCTATCACTATGCTTCTATCTTACTCTAACTATCATCTCCTTTCTCAGTCGCGTAGGAGGAGTACTTTATCTAAAATCAGGAGAGCAACTAACTAACTAACCCTATCAAAGAAAGATGTGAAAGTAAAGTGTATCCCAGAATCAAGGAACAAACTTCATAAATGAATTTATGCATTCAACCCGATTTGGAGAGAATCTAGCACTCCACTCTTTCCAGATTGACTATCATTAAAAATCTTTCCCAATGGTTTCGGTCAAAGAGTCTTCACTGGAGCTTCCTCGAAGTCGTGCAGGAAATGGACTTTACTGCAAGGCTGAGATCGGTTGTGCTTGACTCGATCATTCTTCAACAACCTGCGAAACAAAAGGTAACAGATGTGAAAGTAAAGGCGTATGGAACATACACAATATCCGTTCATTAATCACACATTTAAATCTATTTCATCATTCAAAAATTGTATGCGATATACTAGTCATTTAGGGGGTCAACGGGGTAATAAATGTAGTCAAGTCAACACAATAAGCTACAGGAATATGCAATTTTTTTGCTACAGGATATCCCCATAAAAGGTTTCAAAAGAGTTTTAAACAACCACGAATAACAAAAGTAAAGGCATTAAAAGTTCATCATAATATCCAAACTATGAGCATATTTTGGGCTCATCAGTTAGTATCAAAATAAGATAACAAAAACACACCAATGCAACATTAAACTAAAGAAAAGATAAATAAAATGAAATCAAAGAAATCAAACAGAGCTTCTTCAGAATCGTTCCATTGTCCTCTATCTTAAGTGATTTGCTTGAAGCTGCTGCTCAAAGATTGTGTAAGCAAAGCTTCTCAAAATGGAAACCTGCAGAACGAGTATGCAAAGAAAGAGTACTTCTCCATCCTATATGCTCGTGAAGTGAAATGTTGATATACGGATATGCAGAGGGGCTGTAGATTATGCACAGGGGTTGTGGATTATGAATGCTATTGAAGCTATGATATGAGGATGATAGGCCATGATATGGATTGCTAATATGCTAAGCTATGCTACACTATGATTCTAGAGGCTATGGATGTTTGAAGGCTGATTGACTATAGTTTTCCTATATGCAAGCTTCTTCCTTCTTTTTTAAAGACCCGACAGTCCCTTTTTATAGCTTTTTACAAGAAAGAGACTGGCTGGCAAAGATCAATGGCTATGACATTGTCTAGTAAATTTGAATGGTGAGAGATGGAGATGTTGAGAGAAAGATGGAAGATGTTGGGAGGTTGGAGAGAAGAATGGAGGTTTGTCTTCAACCCACGGGAACAACTTTGCTTAGAAACAGAGAAATTTGTTAATTTTATGTTTTGAAGTTTGTTTCACGGTTGTTGTAGATAATCTAAATTAAATAAATAAATTTATTTAATTTTATGTGATTTTGAGGATTTAAAAGATTTTTGAAATATTTGATGTGAATGAACATTAGAAAATTTAATTAAATATTTTGAAATATTTAATTGCAATGTGACTTTTAGAAGAATTAATTAAATATTTAGAATATTTAATTGTGAATGGACTTTAGAGGATTTTTAGAAAAGAAGAATATTTAATCTTTATTTGAATAAAATATTCAAGCCAAGATTATATTATAATTAATATAAATAAATCATAATGTTTATTTAATTAATTAATAAATGGATAAGAAAAGTGATTAAATAAATTTATTTATTTAATCTAAATGAATGAATGAACAATATAAATAAATTATTCAGATTTATTTATACGGAGATTGAATTCAGAGATTTAATTAAATATTAAAAATATTTCATTAATTACCAGACTATTGTGATGTGACCATTTTCAGGTGTATACAGTTGTTGTCTAGGTTAGGCTACATTGTTTGATTTTCCATAAGGTGTTGTTGAAAAGGCTATGTTGTTTCAAGTTGCAATAAGGTGGTGCTGAGAAAAGACTATTTTTGCATGCCTCCCTAACTATGATTTTTTGTGATTTGTCAGCTTTTGCATCTAGGTCGTGGTTCAACCCAAATTGCATTTTTGTGGATATGGTTGCAACATAATAAAATAGCTAACATTATACAATTTATGTTGATTTCAATAGGGCATTGCTGATTGTTGTTGTCTAGCTTTAAAATAGTTAGTGTTATACAGTTTATGTTGATTTCCATAGGGCATTGTTGATTGTCATTGTCCAGCTTAGGCTAGATATTGTCTCATTTTCGATAAGGTGTTGTTGAAAAGGCTATATCATCTCATTTTCAATAGGGTGCTGTTTAGAGAAGACTATATTATTTTTTAAAAGCAATATTGTTTTGTTTATGATTCATGTTCTGTAGCTATGGTTTTGTATGGGTTTGTCAGTGTGATTTTTTGTGTTTTCTGGGTTTTTGCATCTAGGTCGTTGTTGAAACAAATATTGTTTGGTTTATGCCTTGTGTTTTGTGGGTATGGTTGCAACTGAATAAAATCGTTAATGTTATATAGTTTTTGTTGATTTACATATGGTATTGTTTATTGTTGTACTCTAGCTTAGGTTGCATTGTTTCATTTTTTATAGGCTTCTGTTGAAAATGATAGATTGTTGTGTTTTCAATAAGGTGTTGTTGAGAAAATACTTTAGTTTTGCATGGGTTTTTTATAGTGCATTTTTTTGTGTTTTGTTAGTTTTACCATCTAGATCACTTTTGAAACCAATATCGTTTGATTAATGTTCTTCATTTTTTCATTATGGTTGGAACACATTAAAATAGTTAATGTTATATAGTTTATGTTGATTATTGTTGTCTATCTTGTTAGCCAATAAGCTATTTGTCTGAAATTTGGTCAAAATTACGTTGATTGTTGTTGTCTATCTTATTAGCTAATAGGCTATTTGTGTGAACTTTGGTTGGAATTCCTATCATCCTTCCTAGTTTCTGAGCCTTCCCATGGCCATGGAAAAGGTGGCAAATGTTCTTGAACTTTGGTCAAAATTTCCATTGTCCCCCTTAGTTGTCCATCATCCTTCCTAGTTTTTAGGCCTTTGTAACAGCCATGGAAAAAAGGTTGCAGAGGGGCTTGGCACATGTTGGGAATAGGTTGGCATATTTTTCATTGCATGGATAGAGAAGGCCAATGAAATTAAACGTTGGTTCACATCAACATTATTTTTTGTATGGTTTGCATGTGCAGGCAATGGTTGTGATAACACCTATTGTTTATTCATTTGTGGCTTCCATTTGGTGGTCATGGTTGCAATGTTACCAAATATTCAATGATGTGCAATTCATGTTGTTTTCCATAAGGAATTATCAAGTGTTCTTGTCTAGCTTTGGCTATATTGTTTCATTTTTGATAGATCAGTCTTGGGAAAGTATTTGATTTCTTCCTTGAATAGCTTCAAAAAAGGTTTTGAGCACATTGTATGTGGCAACCAGTGTTTCTTATTGTGTTTAATATAAATCCTATTATTGTAAGAATTCGTTTTTGAGGATGAAACAAGTAACAAATTTCTTCCCAAATAAACAACTATCTTCTCAAAACAATAAATAGGAATGTTTTGTTTTCCTTTCTAAACAATGTTTTTTTTTAATATATAGTTCTTATTAAAATTAATTCCACTCATGGTTCATATGACACTTAATTAGCATAACAAGGTGCTAAGAGTAAAATATTTAGTCATCGAATTTCATAATAAAGACCTTAAGGTTGAATCAAGAACACACACATATAACTAGATACATATATCTATATGTACACATGTATATATCTATTTATATATAGACTAATTTATCTAAATAGATGTGTATAGCATATTTTTTCCTCGCTACATAACTCCTCTCCAAATTTATGAAGAGAGAGAACATCCTGACTGAATTTTCCCTCAATTGAGTCACCGAGCAGGCTGCCAATTCAAATCTTTTGTTGCCTATAATATATTGCTTGGTTCGAATCAAGACATTATTATAGTCAACAAAAGGTTTTAATTTGTAGCTTTCTTAGCCAGTTAATTGAAGGAAGATGTAGTATGTATGTTTTCTCTCTTAAATGTTGTTTGACATCAACATTAATTGTTGTATGGTTTGCGTGTGCTAGTGATGGTTGTAATAACAACTACCGTTTGTTTATTTGTGGCTTCCATTTTGTGGTTATGGTTGCAATGTAACTAGATAGTTAATGCTATACAATTTATATTGTTTCCCATAAGGAATTGTTAAGTGTTCTTATCTAGCCTTGGCTATATTGTTTCTTTCTTATAAGGGATCCTTGGGAAAAGAATTTGACTTCTTCCTTGTATAGCTTCAAAAAGGTTTTGAATAGATTTTATATGGAAACCATTGCTTCTTATTATGCTTAATATAAAGCCTATTATTGTAAGAATTCCTTTTTGATGATGAAAGAAATAACAACTATCTTCCGAAATAAAAACTATCTTCTCAAAACAATAAATAATAATGTTTTGTTTAATATATAATTCTTATTGGAATGAATTCCACTTATGGTTCATATGACACTTAATTATCATGACAAGGTGTTGAGAGTCAAATATTTAGTCATGGAATTTTAGAATAAAGACCTTAAGGTTCAATCAAGATGATATTAGCAGTTTTACTTATAATAATATGTTGACAATTCAATTATTGCATAGTACAATCACTCAAAAGGTACATACCTATTTCTCTTATTGTTTGATATGTTACATTATGGTTTTCTAAACCTTGCATTTAATACTTGTTGAAGTAATAAAGTAGTTTATGCTATTTTCCATAGGGCATTGTTGATGGTTCTTCTGTGGCCTTGAATAAATTATTTGATATATAGTTTTTGTGTGGTGTCAATGGTTGCAAATTAATAAATCAATCAATGTTCTTCTTGATAAGGAATTCATAGTTATTTTTGTGTGTATTTAAGCATAGTTCTTATTTGTCTACGACTAAATAAGGATTTTTTAGAATGGCAGGTTGTATATTGATTGTAGGATGAAACATTGGTCTCTATTGATTATAGCGACAGACCAAAAATACATTGCCATCACTTTAATCAATGGTGATATTGATGTTTTAAATTGCAATTAGTATAAAGGATGTTGTGTATATAAATGTTGTCTTCATCTAATTTCACATAGATACATATCTACACATAGGGAAAATAAAATGAAATCCAACAAAAGAAACCCTGCTCTGCACTCTACCATATTGGGCCATGGACCGTCATAGGCTTTTACATAGATATATCCATAGGTGGTGTTCAAACAAATGAATGTTGTCTGAATCTAATGTCAAAAACACATAGATCTGCATATAGGAAATATAAAATCAAACACAACAAAATGAGGCCTACTCTCAACCCTATCATGTTGGGTCGTGTAGCCTGATAGGCTCTCACCAAACCCCTGAGTAAGAACATACATCGTCCACTACTCTGATCAATGGTGAAATCAATCTTCCTTATTGCACTTACTATATAGTCTATCATTCTGACAACTCCTTTTTTGAGGCTGAAAGAAATAATAACTAAAAGGTGTTTTTAATGCATGTAATACATATATATGTAGGTACACAACAAAAGCTACACCAATATATATATATATATATAGGGTATGTGCAAGATCATGATGGGCCAAAAAGTGGCAATATGATGGGTATATGTAAGGGTATGTGGCTGACAACTTTTTTCTTACCCAAAATTGATGAAACAAAAAGGGTTTTTAAAGGAGATTCTCAGATTTACACCAATATAAATTATTCTTTACTTTGAATTTAATAAATAATTATTATTCATTTTCTATTTGAATTACAACTAAAGTCCTGATTGATAGGCTAATTGAAAAATTCTATAGCTTTCAAAAATATCACATTTTTTGAATCAGGTTATGTCACATTCTATGCTTAAGCATACTATAGGATTTTAAAAATTGAATTTCATGAAGTTTTGACCAAATTAAGTTGGTCAAACACACAAGTTTTTATATTTTTTAAAAGTTGTAACAAAAATTCATAATTAATTATTTACTTAGAAAAATTACCAAAAAGTATCGTCACATCAAGACATGAGGTCCTCTACTTATATCTAAAATATTATAAAAAAATATTATCATTTTATTGTGGTTAGGGTGGTCAGACAGACACCTACTTCTTATTTTTTCCCTAAAATTTAAGTACTACTACATTGAAATTTCAAATTTTCACCAAATAGATTTTTTTGTTTTTAAATAAACCTAGTAGCTTAGAAACTACTTTCAATTTTCTACAGAATCTATTCTTACATATTTTTTAAATAATATAGATAACTTATTCAAATTTTTACGTCAAGTTTCCTAACTTGGATTTTTCTGAATTTGTTTCCACTTAAGAGCCTATTTTTTCCATGATGAACCTGTACATACCCTATATATATATATATAAAGTTAGATGCACATATATATGCATTGTTGATTTTTCTCTATAAAAGACTATATTTTTTGTTGAAACAAATATTCTTTGATTTATGCTTTTCCTTTTGTAGCGATGGTTTTGGATTGGTTTGTTGCTATGAATTTCTATGCTTTGCAGGTTTTTCCATCTGATGTAGTATTTCATTTTTGTTTTCTTGTGTGCTCATATGTATGTATGTAAAATTAGATGTAGACAGTTGACATTCATATATACTCAGATTTATAGTAAGCATAATAAGAAACATTTTACCATATACAATGTGTTGAAAAGCTCTTAGAAGCTATTTAAGGAAGAAGTTCTAGAGAGATGTTTGTATCAATGATTGATATAACACTCACAATTAGTGTATTATTTTGACCATGTTTCAGTATGTATCAATGTTGTTTGTAACTGTTATGGCATACATGCAAATCTGCACATGGCATTGTTCATCAATGTTTCCCTTGCAACCATTGGCACCCCATGCAAAGAAACAATTCCCTATGGAAATTAACATAAATTGTATATCATTACATTCCCACATATAATTTTTGTGTCCTTATATATTTATGCAATAGATTCTTACAAATGCAACCAAGGAATGCAATGCCTGCATATGTTCTTGTAAAAGAAAATGTGTGCCGATATTTACAAAACAAAATCATTGCTTTTGCAATGATTGCACCATGCAAAAAACATAAAATAGGCTCCAACCATGTTCACATAAATTCCACAATAGATAATTTCACTTGTATGTTCACAAAAGCTTTCCTTCCTCACTCACACCTCTGATAGAACGAAAAGCCACAAAACCACAACTAACAATGCCTTGTTGAAAATTATGCAGACATTTGCTATGTTTTTCAAGGATTTAAATGGAAGGCATTACTTACAACCATTGCCACTACACGGAAACCATACAACAATCAAAATCTGATAGTGACAAACCCATTGAAAACCTTCACCACAAAATGAAACTATATTGGTTTCAATAGTGACCTAGATGAAACAACCCACAGAAACATAACAATTCACAAAACACAATAGTTCACAGTAACAATGAGACATAAAAAATAAATAATATTTCCTTCCAAGCATCACAACTAGACTAAGCTGATAGATGAAACAATATTTCCTAAGTGAGAGAACTACAATGAACAATGGCCTATGGAAAATAACATAACCTATTTTCAAAACTATGTTGCTTTCAACAATGACCCAAATGGAAAAACCAAGAAAACACAACAATTCACAGTAGCAATCCAATGCAAGAAAAAACAATATTTCCTTCTAGCCATTGTGGCTATAGAGAAAGGATAAATGAAACAATATACCCTAAGCTAGAGAACAACAATGAAAAATGGCATGTGCAAAATAACATGAACTATTTTTGAAATACTCTAGAAATGGTTTTTCCAATATGGACCTCCACCCACACCTCTCCCCACTTGCTTCAAATCCACCTCTTCCCACTTTCCAAAACCAATACAACAGTCTTGGTAATGGCACTATCGATCAGAGTGATCGACAATGTATGGTGCCTACACATAAATATGTATGTATGTCATAGCAGATGCAAACAACATTGATTCCATAAGACATTGGTGATTGTTGTTCTCTAGGTTAGGATGTACTATTTCATTTTCAATAAGAGGTTGTTGAATAGGCTATACTGTTTGATTTTCAATAAGTTGTTGTAGCAAGAAGCAAACAAAAATAGATTCCATTTCTCTATAGCACATAAGCTGCTTCCAAATGGCTGGCCAATAAGAAAGGTGAAGGACACAATAATAGCTCAAATATTCATAAGTTATACACATAACCTCAAAGATACATGTATAAAATGGATAAACAAACCTACACACTCATTCCTTAAATAAAAGTAATATTAGTTTCAACAACAACCTAGTTAGTTATATTTTTCAACATCTTATTAGAAAGGAAACAATATAGCTAGATCGATAGACCAACAGTTGACAATGCCTTAAGGACAACATGATAAATTCTATAACATTTACTATTGCAATGTGAATCAAATATGAAACAATATAGCCATAGCTGAAGTAATAAAACAATTTATGCTATTTTCTTAACTTCAAAAAGTTTTTCAGCACATTGTATGTCGAAAGAAATGTTTCTTATTATGTTTAATATGGAGCCTATTATTGCAAGAATTCCTCTTGAGGATGAAACAAATAACAACTCTTCTAGCAAATCCTAAAAGATACATGTTGAAAATGCATGTACACACATACACACTCACACATGCAAATGCATTACAGACACATTTGTCCACACACAACTATATCAAGATGTTGTATGCATTGATAAAATTTATTTGCATGCATACATGTTTCTGTATATGTATATGTAGATGTATACATGCATACAACCATGTCCACAAGTATATATAAGAATAGCTAGAAATATAAAGGGTTTTTTCAAATTGCACCTCTTCCTGCTTGCTTCAAGTGTACCTCTTCCCACTTGCTTTCTCTTTTCTCCTTTCTTTCTTCAGTGTCTGCAAAAAATTGGAAACTGCAAAAAATTGGAAACAAATTATCATATTTGACACTTTTGTATTGCTTTTCCAACTATCACCCCATCTAGGAAAACACAAAAAAATCTTGCTCCCAGTTAGACATTAGCTTGGCAATGCATGATAAAATTTGCACCTTCACAGAAGCTTACTCTCCTTTCTCATAGTTTTGATAGCCAGTAAAACCTCATAATGACAACCAACAATGTCTTCTCAAAATTTGTGCAAACATTTGATCATACTGATGGACAATGCATTTCCCCTATGTGCAAGAATGTATGTATGTCATAGTGGATGCAAAGAACATTGATACATTGTGATCCCTATCTTTATTCTGTTGGGACATCCTTGGAATCATAAGGTGTATTTTAAATGCTCTATAATAGTGTTTTCTGCATCTAATATCCCATATGTAGATTTCTACACATAGGGGAAATAAAATGAGTGGCAATGATAGTCAAGAATACCATTTGGATAACAACATAAAATCCATAACATTTACTATTTTATTATGTATCGAAAATGAAATGATATAGCCAAAGCTAGATAACAATAATTAACAATGCACTATGATAAACAACACAGACTATTTTATTGTGTTGCAACCATTGGCACAAAATGGACGCCATATATGAAACAATATTAAATTTTCCTGTGTAGAAATGTATGCATGTCAAAGTAGATGTAAAAAATGTACATACATACTCTTCTCAATGTTTATTATTTTGTGAAAATAGTTGTTATTTGTTTGAACCTTGATAGCGCATTCTTTGAATGATATACTGTATATTAACTGTTATATAGAACATTGAAGGATTTTTCCTAATTATTTATTTTTCCCCATATTGTTGAAGTCTCAAGAAAAATAATTGAAAGATTAAAAAAATGAAACAAAAAAATTGGAATAATAAATTGTGTATTAAGTGTTATATGAATCATCGAACCCTTTTTTTAATTAATCCTTTGTTGTCATATTATTGATGTCTGTGCAAAAAAATTGAGAGATCATGTTGTGTTTTGAAGTCATAGAGCTTATAGTCAGCCATCGGCGTTGCAGCTCTCATCTTTTAAAAGAGTAGCCCCAACAATGTCAGTGGACTCTAGCTCTACCTAGGCTGAGGAACAATCCTCAAGAACTAGTCTTGTAAGTCTATTTCTTGTTTTGTTTCTTTCAACTGATAATTAAATTGACACTTTTCCATGTGCATAGAGATAATTTTGAATGTGCTTCATTTGAATTAATAGTTGTTGTCATATATATTCTAACTAATCTATATTCAAACTCTTTAACTTTTCTTTTCCTTTTGATTTGCTAACCATTTGGGAATCACCTATGTGTTAGGGGATAAAACATTACAGTTTTCAAATGTGTCAGCATTGTTGTTTGTTTCTAGATTTGTTTCATAGCCATTAATATCTAATTGCTTCCACTTCACTGAGTAAAATTTCCTTGTAGGATATAAATGTACATCCAACCTTGACAACACATACAATATGATTTATTGATGCTGGAGATGTTGTCCCATCTCCAGTTCTCCAGCTAATGTCTTTCCAAAAATAGGAGGCAATCAAAGCCTAGTTGACCACTACAAAGTTGTCCTTTCTAATGGAACCCAAATGCAAATAAGGACATTTCCTGCAAAATACAATGACCTTTTGTTTATAGGGTCATTGAAAATAGGTTCCATCTTGTTCTTGAAAAACTATTTGTGTAGGAAGCTACAAGAATCAAGGTTAGATATTGTTCTACACTACGTGTACTTGTTGTTTTATGCATTCTTGTTTGTGGGAATTTCATTTTGAAGTATTTGAAGTTTGTTTTCTTCTAGGGTGATTGTCATATTGTCCTTAGATGTCAAAATGCCAGATTGTCAGCTAATTGGAAAACCTATATAATTGTTTAGAGATCAAGAAGAACAAATAGTTGGCTATGAGTTGACCTCCCCATCCAAACAAGCCTCAATATTTGGGATTTATACATCCCCACAACAACATAATGCTCTTGCAAATATCAGCCTTGTTAAAGGGCTAAATTTTTACCAAACCAAATGGACAATAAAAGGTCAAGTAACAATGGAAAGGGATATGCACCATTACAACAAACAGGGACACAAGGGCCAAGTATTCAGCTTGGACATTATTGACAGTGAGGGAACAAAAATATGAACCACTTGTTGTAATGGCATAGTAGAAATGCATTATGATAGGGTTGAGGTGGGTCATACTTATGTGTCAAAAGGCTTGGTGAGACAAGTAGATAGGAAATTTAATTAGTTGAACAGCCACATGGAAATCATTTTGGATAAAAAATAAATGTTGAAATGTTGTGATGATGGGGCCTTTGTGCCAGAGAAAGTATTTAAATTTTTCAAAATAAATGTAATTGCAAATTGCAGCAATAACAGTTTGATTGATATTATTTGGATTGTGGTGCATGTAGGAGAGGTATCAACTATACAAAGAAAGGATCAATCTCAAACAATTCCCAAGACTATTAAACTTAATGATTTGTCATCATTTTGCATTGATGTTAATTTGTGGGGCTCAAATTTGCAAGCAAAGGGTGACGAGCTGGAAAGGTTGTACACCCCTAGTTCGGTTGTCATCCTTATTAAAAATGCATGTGCTAGGTATTTCAATGGAATGGTTTTGAACACAACCGTATGGACTCTTCTATACCTAGATCTTTACATCCTGGAAGTACATCCCTTGACCCAATGAGGACATATTGAGCCACTTGTTGTTGAGCCCTCTCGGACAGTGCCTCATAAGGTGGCATTGGAAAATGGGAGAGTCACTATTGGATATATCTTGGATCACTGTCTTGGCTTGCTAGAAGCTTTGCAGGCTACTATCAAGGAAATAGTAAAATATATTAAAACTAATGCATTATATTACATTGCATGTCACTTGCAGGTCAATGGTAGACAATGCAAGAAAAAGTGTGAAGAGTCTTCCCATAATATGTGGTTCTTCCCTAAATGCCAAACAACAATTGTTGATTGTGACTTTTGATATTTATTGAAGCTAAAGATGGAAGACCATACATGCAAGATTTGGGCTACTACTTTTGATGAGGCTGCAACAAGCTTATTCAAGATGTTGGAAAAAGAGATTTACACGTTGTAATATGAGTCTTCTACTGCAATGATTGTTGAGTTTGTTATCAATCGTGTCACCTACACCCCATTTGTTTTCATTGTTCTTATTAAAATTTAGACCTATAATTCAGAGACAAGGGTTAAAAAAATAATAGTTAAAGTTGCAAGAATTAACTTTGGAGCTGAGTGCAAACTATTGTTGTCAAATTTGTCTACAATTTTTCCTCCCATGCAAGAGTCTCTAGAGATAGTTGGCATACTGCCTTTAATGCCAAACAACCATGCTTGATTGTGGCTCTGGATATTTGTTATAGTTTCTATTGATTGAACATTTGTTTTCTTTTCTTTCTTTGTAGTGCTTGTCACATCAAAAGACATTTCCTTTCTGCTAGTATTGTTTTGTTGCTCATTTAACTAGTTATATATCAAGACAATGAAGTTTAACTTATGATGTTTAACAAAAAAAGATACACTTATTTTCTTTTGTATTGTTTATGTTGCTCATAATTTTGTTCCACTTTAAGTGTATCTTCCTCATTTTATTTTATGTTGTTTGGTTATATAGTTATGTCATCCTATTTAACACATGTATTGGTATTTACAACTGTTCTTATACATACTTGTGCACATGGTTGCATGCATGCATACATTTACGTATGAATATACATAAATATATATGCATATGCATAAATATAAATGCATGCAATTCAAATTTCTAACTGCATACAACATTTTCATACATATGTGTGTAGATATATGTTTTGATAATGGATTTGTATGCGTATATGCATGTAGACTTCGATATTCAAAGGTATTTGTGACTTGTTTTTAGTATCAATATATAGTTATTTGCTTCTTGTCTATTTCAATACTCTTATCTACCCACAATCATTGTTAGCTAAAATGTTGGCTCCATCGAATCCATGCCTATTAAATGTTGTCCTGCCTTTGCATTCATAAAAGCGCGTCACATATGATTATCTTCCATTTTCTTGGAGTTGCATTAAACTTTATTTTTGTTATAATATTTTCTATGTGATGTTTAATGATGACTATTCTCTACGGTCTATGCAACGCTTTTGTGATTTTGCTTCAGTCCAACTTATCAAAATATGTTTTTGCACAAGATTAAAATATAGGATGTAATGGAAATTTGGTCATTTGATTTATTTTGTTTTCATCTTGTTTTCAATGTTCTTAGTGCATACAATATCTTGATACAACTTTTGGTGAATATATGTGTCTGTGATGTATTTGTATGTTTCAGTGTGTAAGTCATTATATGCATCTAATGCTTCTTAAATGTTCTCCCTACTACTTTTTCATGTCTAATCATAATGTCATGTTGCATATGGATATCATATTGTTCTTGGATATAACTTTTGTTGCACATGTTGTGCAGCTCAATCTACAAAAGAATACTAAACAATGCCTTATTGAAAATATCATAAATTGTTGAATTACTTTGGTAGGTTTTAAATGCAAGGTATTATTGTGACCAATGCCAATATATGGAACCCATACACAAAACAATGTTTCTATGACAAGTTGTACCAAGTGATGTTTGTTTCCTCTACCCAACCAACATACACCTATATGTGCATTTAAAATTATCTATATTTCTTTCACATGTATTGAAAACTTTGGGTGTCCATATGTATGTATGTTTTTTGCAAAAAAAATCATCACCACGGTGGCTCACAATCTTCATAGCAGGTAAAGCTACATAACAACAGTCAACAATGCCTTATGGAAAATAACATAAATTTTTCAATTGGTTTGGTAACTTTGTAACTCTAATCTATATATCTATATTTGTACATATGTATATATGTATTTATAATTATATATATGTACATATATGTATGTATATATGTATCTATACATATATATGCATATATACATATATTTATATATACATATATATATACATATACATACATATATATATGCATATACATATATATACTATATGGAAAGCATATATGGAAGAATGTTTTTATCAGTCTATTTTATTGCTTTGCAACCATTGTGTCTATATATTCATAGCAAGTAAAGCTATAGAACAATAGTCAACAAGGCCTTATGTAAAATAACATAAACTATTTAATTGCTTTGGTAACTTTAGAACTCTAATCTATATATGTATATTTGTATATATGTATATATGTATTTATATTTATATATATGTATATATGTATGTATATATTTATATATATTTATGTATACATGTATGTATATATGTATCTATACATATATTCATATATATATATATAGACCATATGGAAAAAATATATGGAACAATGTTGTTATAGGTCTATTTTATTGCTTTGCAAAAATTTCCACTATATGGAAACTTTTAGATGATAGGCTATATGTGTGAACTTTGGACGAAATTTTTGTCATCCTTCCCAATTTTAAAGTTATCGGGCAGAAATCAGCAATGCATATGTATTTGCATCTACCTCTACATACATATATATCATTGTACATTTTGTTTTCCACTTGCATCTTTATCTATTGCATGCATTTGATGCATATATAGGAATTTGTTGCTTTGAAATATATTGCCACAAAAGGTATGTGATTCTTTAGTTGTGTTCCACTTTCCTTTCCCTCAGTGTAGATATGTATGTATGTCAAATTAGATGTAGAAAACATATACTTGTCCCTATGTTTATTGGTTTTGGAAGATGGTTGTTATTTGTTTTCTCCTCAAAAGGGAATTCTTATAATAATTGGGTTTATATGAATCCTGATAAGAAACATTGATATCACCATTCATAAAAATGGTGGGTAGTGTATCTTCTTGCTTGGGGGTTTGGTGAGAGCCTATCACACTCAATGGCCCAATATGGTAGGGTGGAGAGCAAGCCTTCTTTTGTTTTGTTCCATTTTACTTTCCCTATGTGCAGATCTATATATTTGTAAAGTTAGCCACATACAACATTCATCCCTATGTGCAACTGTGTAGATATGTGAAATCAAATGCAAATGAGTGACATTGCCATGCCAACCTATGCCAAGTGATATTTATTTCCTTTGCACCGATTGTGATTTCTATATTGATAGGTCCACATACAGCTATATATGTGTGTTGTCTACTTATAAATTTTAGCTCATAGTAAAAAACCAATTCAAAACCTTCACCACAAAACGTGAAACATAAATGAAATAATATTGGTTTCAAGAATAAACCAAATGGAAAAACCTAGAAAAAAAACACAATATTAATGATTTTGCAACCATTGACACAAAATGGTGACCATAACTGATACAATATAGCCTAAGCTAGAGAATTACAACCATCACCACAAAACAAAATCCATAATTGAAATAATATTGCTACCAACAGTCACCTAGATGGGAAAACCCACAAAGATAAATTTTTTTCCCATCTTTTCCACGTCACAACGAAGATTCATCCCTATGTGCAGATATGTATGTATGTGAGCTTAGATGTAGAGAACATTCATATATGTGGCTTCCTATGTTTATGCTTTTCATAAGGTAGTTTTTTTTTATGTCTATACTTAAACTTCTCCATAGAAATCAATTGATACTTGCCATCATGTAGCCCTATCTCTATTCGTTCAAAATTAATGTGGCATCTAATAAAAGAATGGGTACATATGTTTCAATTGACAGTTGCACTTTTACTATTTGAGACTTGCATCATGCAATTATTGAAATTGCTTTTTTCAACTGAAACATGTGGTACATGTTCTTCTGTGAAGTAATTGTCTCAGGCTTAGGACTTTCAAGTTATTTTTATAGAAAAAAAGGGGGGAACATAATCCACAACATATGTCAAATTACATGTAGCTACATGTGCTTAAAACCTTGGGAAACATAGCGAATGTATACAAAATTTTTGATAAGGCATTGTTGGGTCTTGTTCTATTGCCATACCTGCTATCAGACCCATGTGTGAGGAGGGTAAGCTTCTATGATGGTGCAAGTTTGACCATGCATTGTCCAGCTTCTGTGAAGGTGCTTGGAGGTTATTTTGTGTTTTTTCAATGGGGAGATGGTTGGAAATGCAAAAGAAAAGTCACCTGCGATAAATTTTTTGCTCGCTCTATGTAGCAAAGCTAGTGGCAAGATGTGTGTTTGAAGCAAGTAGAAAGACGTGCATACCAAAAAAACCCCTTGCGATCTTGCTTCATTTGTGGCTTGCACAAGACATTCGCTATGTTTTCTAGGGCATTAAAAAGTAGGTGTTACTTACAACCATTGCCACTACACAAAAACCATGCAAAAAATAATGTTGACGCCATTTCACTAATGCTCTTTATTGATGCACCGAACACTTTTAATTTAAAAAATAGAAACCACCCGCCACCTTTTCCCCAAGTGCCACCTTTTCCCTAGCCACCGGAAGGCTACAAAACTAGGAAGGCAGATCAAAATCCCAACCAAATTTCAATGTAGACTACCTTCCATAATCTTGCAATCTATCTTCTTCCAAGGCAACCAACCACTTGCAAGTAACACCTACCATTTCAAACCACATGAAACATAGCACTCAATTATGACAACGACATGCTTTCATTAAGGTTCAAGTGTGGTTAGCCATTGTGGAATTTATGTGAAGGTGGTTGGATGTTACTTTGTGTTCTTTGCATGGGGAAATGGTTGAAAAGTCACTATAGAAAGTGTCTATTGTGATAATTCTTTTGCCATTTATTCCAGGCATGAATCTTATATCTAACAATTAAAAATATAGTTTATCATTCCAAGAATGTTGCATAAAGTAAACATAGGGATCAGTATGTATCAATGGTGTTTTCATCTTCTATGACATACATAAATATATGTACCTAGGGGAAATACATTGTCCACCACTGCGAACAATGGTGGCATCAATATTCCATATAACACTCAAAATACAACTTATCATTCAAAAAAGGTGCCAGTATGTATCAATCTTCTTTGCATCTACTATAAAATACATCCAAACCTGCACATTGCATTATTCATCACAATGGTCAATGGTTGCATCAATGTTCCATATAACAGTTAATATACAACTTATCATTGCAACAATGTCCCAAGATAATAAACATAGGGATTAATATGTATCAATCTTCTTTGCATCTACAATAACATTTATACATATCTGCACACACTTCCCCATCATCTACTTGTTGTCTATACGTAATTCCCCATACATACATTTCTACACATTGTTTCTTTGTCTATATACATCCAAGGAGCAAAGCCCTACAAATGCATCCAAGGAATGCAATGCCTGTATAATTGCTTGGAAAATAGAATCTACACCAATATATAGGTATGATCACGAGCAAGCCTCATTTTGTTGTGTTAGATTTTATATTTCATATGTGCAAGTTTTGTTTTGTTCCATTTCATTTTATTTTATTTTCCCTATGTGCAAATATGTATCTGTGTTATTATTTCTTTCAGCCTCAAAAATGAGTTGTTTGAATGATAGACTATATATTAAGTGTAATAAGGAACATTGATTTTACCATTCATCAGAGTGGTGGACAATGTATGTTCTTGCTATGTGTAGATCTACCTTCCTTTTTTTCTAGATATTGTAGAATAAATACCAACAATTACAGTGCACTATCAATCAAACAAGAGGATCATCTCCAAAAATTTTGTTCATTGCCATCATCATGAAATGTCTGTATTGTTTATGGTAACTGTACTACTTCTCTTTCCCTCTTCATTTCCATGCATATAGAATTTCCACCATTTCTAAATTTGCTTCCTTGTCTTTTTTTATATGCCAGATGTAATCGTCCTATTGCATATTTTTACCTTATAAATTATAGAAATGCTTAAATTTCATAATTTAATATTGGTTACCAATGAAACATGTTCACCTCACTAAAGATCACATTTTCGTTGTGTGTACCTATATTTGAGTCAAACCATTTTAGATTGGAACTACATTCAATTTATATACAAGGGGTAAAAATCTCCAAAGTGCTAAATAGCTTTATGATTGCACATTTGCATGGTGTATGGCCTTCACCTACATTCTATCTGTATACAATGTAAGGCTGTATATCTATTATTCTATCTCTATTTTCACAATTGCATATCAATTTATTAAAAAATGTATAGCATTGATTTGAACTCAACCAAATTTCTTAGTTACGAAACCATTTCTTCCACCATTGACCAAAGTGGTGAAAAATTAATGTTTTTGCTTGGGGATTTGGTGAGATCCCATGAGGCTCCATGAGCCAATATGGTAGGGTGGAGAGCAGGCCTTATTTTTTGTGTTGATATTGCAATCAATTGCGTGAACAAGGTATGCCTACTTTTATTTAATTGTTGTGTTCTATTACAGCTGTATTGCATATTATTTGTTATAAATTGTACAAGTATTTATGTTTCCTGATTTATTTATTGTCTTCCAATGGCATGCGTTTATTTTTGTGATGTCCCCACTCTAGTCAGTTCTCAAGAACAATGTGTTAGCCTTTTCTTGGACCCTTGTGGGCTAGCTGGATTGGTTAGAGGGTCAGTGGTGTTTTCTAGAGGAGTTGATCATTCTCATTTTTAGAGCTCGGTGATTGGTTCATAGCAGACCTTGGCAGTTCAGGAGTTGACAGCTTCTGACGGCACAAAATTCTATGGAGATTTGAGGAAATTATGCTTATTTAAGTGATTTAAGTTATTAATTAACTTATTATTTTATTATAAAAACAATTTGACTTTATCCCTTCTATATCACTTAAATATTCATAAAAAGGGTGATTTAAAATTAAATCACTTAATCATTTAAGTGGGCGCCAAATATTAAGTTCATAACTATTGAAAAGGACTTAATAATATTTTAAAAGATTTAAATGATGGAAAAGGGTGTATCTTCTTGGAAATGCGTGCCTTTTTGATATAAGGCATTTTGGGCAATGAGAAAATCATTATTGATTATTTCAACTCTTCCCTTGGGTTTCCTTCTGTGCTTTTACCTCTGATCAGGGTTTTGAGCAATCTTTCATTGGAGAATGATATCTCTTCAATGTTGAGCATTTTTGAGACTGTGATAGACTAGTCAAATTAGTGCAATTTGTGAGAGCTTTATACGGAGGTTCTACTGTGCTTCATCAGCGTTTTGTTGGGTTTTCTTATCAGAGGCAAGAGGGTTTGTAGAGATGGTGACCTTCTTCCAGCTGGAAGATGCTATACTTCATAGCCATACCTTCTGAGTTGTGGTTTTGAGCTTATTGCTTGAAGTGTGTGGCTCTCTATGCAAGGGCATTTGGGCTTCCTAGGAGAAACGCCTTTATTTTTTATGGTTTCTCTTCACCTTCTTTGGCGTCTAGCATATATCTTTTATTTGCCTCAGTTTCTAGGCTGGACATTTCTTTCTGGAGCTTCTTACAGTGGATTTTGTCAGATTTCATCATCTTGGCTAGCAAATTGGACTTCTTTTCTTAAATAAATAATCTGGAAGCTTTCAGGTATGTTTATGAGTTGTAAATCCATTATTGAGCTTATTTATTACTTCCTGTAATTTCATTTAGCCAGAAATAGCTCAGATTTACATTTTATGAGCTTTTATATGTTGCATCCCTTCTACTTCTCTCTAGAAACATTCTTTCAAAAACTAAAAAATACAATAAGATAAAGAAAAATACAAGAGTTTGCATTGTGAGCCAGCAAGTCTCATCATAGTGGTATCAAAGCTCTGATCCTACCAGCCTGAAGGGTTAGCATTTTCTATGTGGCCTCATCAAAATAGGTTTGACAGGTACTACTCACGTAGGGGTCTGGGTTTGTAGAGAAGTACTTTTGAACCTTTTTCAGCATTTCTATTTGACGAACACGAAGAGGAATTAAACTTTGATAACATGGATGATAGGGAAGCTGAAGGTTCTCATAGGAATCCTCTCAATGAAGAGGACATAGAAGCTATATATGTGCTTAGAGGCATGGTGGCAGGCCAAGAACAGGTGGTGAATATCCTCCGACAGCTAAGCAAAAATATTCAAAACTTGACACTTCATAGAGGTCAGAATCAGGGTCGAGATCAGGAAGGAAGTATTCATGGAGAACCACACAGAATTATTGCTCCAACACGCACCTTTGAGAGAGCTACTTGTCCTACTTTTGTCAGAAATGAAGTTGATGAAGAGGAAGAGGTTGAACAGGGTCGTGAAGTGAACTTTGTTGATAACATCATGACTATGCATGATGAATGGGATGCATTGCCTCTGAGAGTTAAGGAGCACCTTAACTTTGATCGATTCATGAGCCATAAGAGAGTATAATCATAACAGGAATGATAGGAGGCCTAGAAACAAACAAAGTGATCTTAGATAGGCTACCAACAAACTAACCTTAGTTCACTATGATGGAAGTGGTAGAGTTACAACACGTGCTTGGGTGAGTAAGTTGGATACATTCCTGACATTACGTCCTATGCTAGAGGAAGATGCTATACGATTTGCAGCTCTCCACCTTGATGGCATAGCACATGACTGGTGGATTCATGGCATGGCAACACTACACCATGATAGGATTACCTCGTACTAGGAGTTTACTAATAGACTGGTGGAGAGATTTGATAGACGTGATCCTGAACTATTCTTTAGGGATCTTGCAAACTTAAAATAGTTGGGTAGCTTGGAATTGTATATTGGAGAGTTCCAAAGGCTATCTGTGATGGTGACAGGAATCTCAGAGAGAAGGCTGATCATATTGTTTATTGAGGGTTTTTTTGAGCCCATGAAAGGTTGGATAAAGGCATTTGATCCACCTACTTTACAGGAGGCCATGAGGAAAGCTCGCAGTATGGAGCTCACTACACCTCGTAAACAATTTGGCATGAAATCATCTACCTCCTACATAGAGAACAAATCTGATCCAAAGAAGATTGATAATGCTGATCAAAAGAAAAAAATTGCATCCCGTTTAGATTGTGAAACAATGAATGATCTACGTAGAAGGAAGCTTTGATTTTACTATAAGGGCCCATATGACTTCAATCATGACTGTCCTCTCAAGCCTAAAGGGAAAAACATGCACATGGAATGGTTTTATGAGGGAGAAACATTGACTAATTTTTTAGACTAGAAAGCTGCTATCTATGACACATACGAAGAAAAATTAGAAAATGAGGTAGACATTGAGGTAGAAAGTGAGCTATAGGAAGCTCATATGTCCAGCATGTAGAGAGAGGGATCTTTTAGGCTCCATGGGATTCTAGCGGGTTAAAGAGTCATATCTCTTTTGGATACAGGTGCAACCCACAACTTTATTGATTCACAGTTAGTGGAAAAAAGGGGAATTCAAACTTAGCAGTTTGAAGGAATTTGAGTGAAGGTTGCAAATGGATACACTCTCAACTGCAAGAGGATGATTCCTGATTTTCCATTGAAACTCAACAATTTTGAGTTTAAGGCAGATTTTTATGTTGTGAACATGGGAGGAACATATATAGTTCGCGGCATGAAGTGGCTTCATGCGATAGGAGAGTTCACACTTAATTTGCATGAAATGGAGATGAAATTCAGAGTTGATGGCACAAATCATGTTCTTAAAGACATCAAGGATAGAAATATAAAAGAAATTTCACTCCAGAGAATAGAATGTTTGATTCGACATGACATGGTAGATTGGGCAGTAGAGTGCAAGTTAATGCCTTCACAGTTGGAGCAGCAAGCTTCTTCTTACCATCCAGATGTATAAGAACTTCAAATCAAACATGCAAAGGTTTTCAGTGCTATTCCACCAGGTAGACCTCCTGATAGAGGTATTGAGCATATCATAGAGCTGGATGAGGGCACAAAACCAATCATGATCACTCCTTACCGACACCCCAAATGTTTAAAAGATGAGATTGAGAAAACTATTAACTTTTAGCTATGGGGCACATTAGGCTAAGTAAGTCACCCTTTGCTTCATCAATTATTTTGGTGAAGAAAAAGGATGGTACACTTAGGATGTGTATTGACTACAGGATGCTGAATAGGAAAACTATAAAGAACAAGTATCATATTCCATGGATTGATGAGCTAATAGATGAGCTACATGGAGCTTGCTATTTCTCAAAGATTAATTTGAGGACTCGGTACCATCAGATCAGAGTCTGAGAGGAGGATATTGAGAAAACCGCATTTCGATGCCACTATGGACACTATGACTTCTTGGTTATGCCATTCAGTTTAACCAACACTCCAGCCACATTTTAGTCCACAATGAACAGGGTTTTCCATCCTCACTTGAGGAAATTTGTTTTGGTGTTCTTCGACGACATACTGGTTTACAACAAGTCTTGGGAGGAATGCATAGTTCACTTAGATGCAGTATTGAGCATATTGGATAGGGAGTCCTTGTATGCCAGGGAATCCAAGTGTGCACTGGGTTTGGGAGAACTTTTATATCTGGGTCACATCATCATCAGTGCAATAGTTAGCATGGATCTAGAGAAAGTTTGAGCTATCATCGATTGCCCTACACTTGAGACATTGACACAGCTTAGGGGGTTTGTAGGATTATGTGCCTTCTATCATCGGTTTGTTAGTGGATTCTCGTGACATGCTGCGCCACTAACTGATTTGACTAAGAAGGGAGCCTTTGTGTGGACACCTCTTGCATAGGCATGCTTTGAGAAGTTCAAGCTTCTCATGACTACATGTCCAGTCTTGGGTTTACCGGATTTCACCAAACCTTTTGAGCTACATTGTGATGCTAGTGGTGAGGGTATTGGTGTAGTCATCATGCAGGATCAACACCCTATAGCTTTCGAGAGTAGGAATCTAAGAGGTCCTGAATGAATCTATAGTATCTATGACAAGGAAATGTTGGCCATCATGTATGCCATGGACAAATTCAGGCAATACTTGGTTGGTAGTAAATTCAGTGTTAAAACTGATCACAATAGTCTAAAACATTTTCTTGGGCAGCGAGATTTGAACGAAAGGCAACATAAATGGGTCAGCAAACTTCAGTCCTATGATTTTGACATATCCTATGTCAAGGGAACTCAGAATGTGGTTGCTGATGCATTATATTGCCGTCCACACTTGAGATCCATTACACTGATTGTAGAGGATTGGAGACACATGATAGTAGTAGAGTATGCTAAGAACTCATGGGCTTCTAGCATAGTGGATGGGATAGTACAGGATGACAGATACTCACTTGTAGATGATCTTATCATTTATAAAGGGAGGATATTTCTTGTCCCCAGGTTCTAAGATGAGGGACAGAGTATTGAGATCATTCCATGATTCACCTATGGCAGGACATCCCGATTACTTTAAGACCTAGAGGTAGGTATGGGAGAGATTCTCTTGGAAGGGTCTCAAGTCATTTGTTCTTTAGTATGTCAGGGAATGCCTTGTTTGTCAATAGAACAAGCAAGAACATACAAACCCTGCAGGATTACTCCAACTGCTTCCTATTCCTAAGAGGAAGTGGGAATGCTTGTCTATGGACTTCATCATGGGCTTGCCGAAAGCTCAAGGGAAAGACAACATTTTTTTGGTAGTAGATCGGTTGACGAAGTATGCACATTTCTTCTCAATCACTACTACACACACAGCTATTTAGGGGGTAGATTTGTTCTTCCAAGAGGTATTCAGATTGCACATTTTTCCTCGAAGCATAGTCAGTGATAGGGACAATAGGTTTATGAGTAACTTTTGGTAGGAGTTATTCAAACTTTGCAGGATAGAACTCACTCTGAGTACCAGCTACCACCCACAGACAGATGGGAAGACTGAGATAGTCAAAAAATGGTTGGAAGGATACTTGAGGAATTAAAGTTTAGGGCAGCAGAAGGCATGGGTGAAGTGGTTATACCTTTGTGAGTATTGCTACAATACCACTCATCACATGAGCATTCAAATGACACCTTACCAAGCATTGTATGGATATGATGCTCTGAGTTTTCTAGATTTATTGCTGAGTGACAGTAGAGTACCCAGTGCTAGTGATCTATTGCAGGAGAACCAGGGCATTATGAGAGCACTCAAGGAGAATATTCAGAAAGTTCAAAATCAGCAAAAGCAATATGTTGATCAGAGGCGAGTGGAGTGATCTTTTGAGATTGATGATTTGGTGTATTTGATGCTTCAGCCTTATAGGTAGTACACCCTTCATAAGAAGGGCACCGAGAAACTTAAGCCACAATACTATGGACCCTTCAGAGTTGTCAGATGTGTCGGTGAAGTGGCTTATGAGTTAGATCTTTTGGTGGAAAATAAGGTTCACAATGTGTTCCATGTGTCGTGCCTTAAAAAGGCATTGGGACAATAGGTGACTCCTTCTATTGATTTACCACCCCTGGATGATGAGGGGAAATTGATTTTCATACCTGAGGCCATTCTGGATTCTAGAGAGCATCATCTTCAGAGGTGGGTTATCAGGGAATACTTGGTAAAGTGGAAAGATCTACCGATAAAGGATGCTACTTGGGAGAGTGATAGTATTCTTCAGCATCTGGCTACAAGTTTGCTTGTGGACAAGCAAATTCTGGGAGGGTGGACTATGATGTCCCTACTCTAGTCAGTTCTCAGGAATAGTGTGTTAGCCTTTTCTTGGACCCTTGTGGGCTAGCTAGATTGGTTAGAGGGTCAGTGGTGTTTTCTAGAGGAGTTGATCATTCTCATTTTCAGAGCTTAGTGATTGGTTCACAGTAAGCCTTGGCAGTTTAGGAGTTGACAACTTCTAATGGCACAAAATTCTATGGATATTTGAGGAAGTTATGCTTATTTAAGCGATTTAAGTTATTAATTAACTTATTATTTTACTATAAAGTCAAATTGACTTTATCCCTTTTATATCACTTAAATATTCATAAAAAGAGTGATTTACAATTAAATCACTTAATCATTTAAGTGGGTGCCAAATATTAAGTTCATAACTATTCAAAAGGACTTAATAATATTTTAAAAGATTTAAATGATGGAAAAGGGCGTATCTTCTTGGAAATGCATACCTTTTTTATATAAGGAATTTTGGGCAATGAGAACATCATTCTTTAGTATTTCAACTTTGCCCTTGGGTTTCCTTCTGTGCTTTTACCTGTGATTAGGGTTTTGAGTAATCTTCCATTGGAGAAAAACATCTCTTCAATGTTGAGCATTTTTTAGACTATGAGAGACTAGTCAAATTATTGCAATTTGTGAGAGCTTTATACAGACGTTCTACTGTGCTTCATCAAAGTTTTGTTGGGTTTTCTTATCAGAGGTAGGAGGGTTTGTAGAGATGGCAACCTTCTTCCAGCTAGAAGATGCTATACTTCATAGATGTACCTTCTAAGTTGTGGTTTTGAGCTTATTGCTTGAAGTGTGTGGCTCTCTGTGCAAGGGCGTTTGGGCTTCCTAGGAGAAACACCTTTATTTTTGAGGGTTTCTCTTCACCTTCTTTGGCGTCTGGCATATATCTTTCATTTGCCTCAGTTTCTAGGCTGGACATTTCTTTCTAGAGCTTCTTACACTATATTTTGTCAAATTTCACTATCTTGGCTGGAAAACTGGACTTCTTTTCTTAAATAAATAATTTGGAGGCTTTCGAGTATGTTTATGAGTTGTAAATCCATTGTTGAGCTTATTTATTACTTTTTGTAATTTCATTTAGCCAGAAATTGCTCAGATTTACATTTTATGAGATTTTTTATGTTGTGTCCCTTCTACTTCTCTCTAGAAACATTCTTTAAAAAACTAAAAAACACAATAAGATAAAGAAAAATACAAGAGTTTGCTTTGTGAGCCAGTAGGGCTCATCACAATTTCACTAAACTTTAAACATTATCCTTTCATGTTTTTCACCTCACTAAAGTTTGCATTTTCCTTGTGTGTACCTATATCCAAGTCAAAAAAAATTAGATTGCAACTACATTCAATATATATACAGTGTGTATAGATCTACAAAATGCTAAATAGATTTACGATTGCACGTTTGCATGGTATATGGCCTTTTCCTACATTCAAATGTGTTATAGATTGGATTTGCAATGTCCCACAACCTTCCAAAAATTGATTGAGAATGGGATTAAAATTGAGGATGCCTTATTCAAGAGAGGATTCATCAAGATATAAAATGAAAACAATTCATCAAACTCCTCGATCAATTACAATAATGGCGACAAACCCAAGTTTTGGCAATGAAATAAGAATGTTGGAAACAATGATGGTGCAGTAAAAATTCAAAATGCAAAAACTGTATTCAACCTAACTGTAGCCGCCACCAAAACTTATTAGAATAACAATCCCCCCAACAATCAAAGCAACAACCAAAGCAACAACCAAGGCAACAGGCAAAATGTCAACCAAAGCAACAATCAAGGTAATGTTTGATCTAGAACACCATCGTATCAAACATCCACAAATCGAAGGAGGTTGACCCCTTTCGGACAATCATTAGAATCAACATTAAAGGAACTTATCAAATCTAAAGTCATAATGTTACTAGAGGTAAGAAATTGGGAACCAAAAATTAAGCCTCCATGGTGGAATGGCGCTCACTTATGTGACTTTCAATAGATAAAGCTTTTTGGCCAAACTATAACAAGGGTTGTAGCACATACATTTCGTTTGTGGGGGATAATCCATGCTGCAAGAGACCATTGTTTCCCTTCTCGTTAGAACTATCCTCATGATACTTGCCTTTGTTCAAGTACCCATATTTATATCTCGGTTGGAAGTTGCTTGGCTTTAGTGTGTTACTGGTTGGGTCATTCTGTAGTGTCCCTCCACTCTCACCTTGGATGTGTAGGTAATCTGGCTAAAGAATCTGAGGAGGAAGATGGAACCAAAAGTTCTAATGGAGCTTTAGTGAGTATGATGAATTACAAGATTAAAAGCCTCGATTCGGGGCGAGCACAAAATTAACTCAACGGGTACGACGTTGTAAAAAGGAAGTATCTCTGTCCCAAGTCCTTCACATCGTTAGGAGTTTTGTAGTGTCATGTGTTGACCTTGTCCTGACCTTTATTTGATTTAATTTATTTAATTTATTTAATTTATGGTTAGTTGTTATTTAATTTAATTTTTATTCTTTTTGGAATTAATTAGTGTTATTTTGAGGTTATTTAATTAATTATGATTTAGTAGGTATTGAATTTTAATTATATGTAATCAAAAGCTATTTAATTACTAAAAGCTTGTTTTAGTTGAATTTTAGAAAAATGTGGTGATAATTAGAAATTATCTTTTTAAAGCTAATTAAATCAGAAAAGCTGAAGATATTATCTTTTGGGGACATTTTGAGAATAGAATTAAGTCTAAATTTATTTATTTATTTATTTATTTTAGATAATGTGTGTGCTGTTAATGCAGAAAAGATAACCAATGCATGGTTTGTTTGTTTTTTTGGGAAAAAAGAAATTAGGTGATTTATCTTTATTTACTAATTTTATTGTGTGAGAAAAATGGTTGTTCTACAGAAAAAAAAAAAGAGGTAGCTCCATTTCTGTAATAAAAGATATAGTTTTGGGAGATTGTTTTAAAAATGGTAGTTAGTCATGGATGACCAAGTTGAAGGATGGATCTGAGGCTGCGAAATAGAGGTCTTTAGCACGATCACTTCGTGTGCGAGCATAAGGGTTCAGGTCGGTATTATGATTGGGTTTTGATTCCTGCATATACTATAGTTGATATCGCTATATATAAGTTCTAACGGCTGTATTGTTTTTGGAATAGTTATTTCATCTCATTCTTGGCAATTGAATTTGTTGTTTACTTGACTTTCCTTATCAATCATTAGAAGTCATCATGATGAATGTGTTTTAATTTCCCTTCTTGGAATAAAGGGATTTGATGGGGTGCTCTTATCTCAGGCATGTAGGTCGCGCCTTCTCCCTAACCCCCTCCATTCGTAGGTGTATCTTTTGGCATTTTTTTGGTTTGCCTTGAATCTTTGTAGGTTTCGTAGCCTTGGGATATCATCTTAGTTGTTCTAGCCTAATCAATATGTATTGTATGTGTACATGCATTGTTGATTTATTTTACTGTTTTAGGTTAATCTCTAAGGATTTTGGGATCTTCCATCGAATTTTACAGTATGGGTGTTCACAGATAGGTATGTTGATATGTATAATGCCAAAATTCTAGTTGTCTGTATTGTAGATTATCTGTTTTGTAAGTGTGTTATAATATGCCAGCGAACAGATGCTTTGGCTTGATTTAGTGATGCTTGAGTCATCTGTAGCGATTATATCAAGCCTGGGTTAGGTAGAAAGAGATCGTTGCCTTTAGAATCTACAAAAAACGTCTCTCCACCTCAAATCCATGCAAAAATTATCTTATATTAACAAGAGATTAGACTGCGGAGGAAGTCTAGTTGGTGCGCCAATACTCCTCACTTACTGTAGACTATATTTCATGCATTGACAACCGATTTAGATAAGTGAAGTTTGATTGCAAGTTATTCCTAATTTTTTTTCTTTTTTTCCTCAAGAAAATCGAGGTTCTTGTGCCTTAGCCTTTGTGCCTCCTTTCGGTGTTGTTTCTTCCATCAACTTCATCTCAGTAGGTTAGTAACACTGGAGGTTCGATTGGTTCTATTAACATTGTTGCCCGTACCATTCGATTTAGCCTCACATGATTTCCGCTGAAGCCATCGCTTGAGTCTAAGTCTTATTCCCTTGTGCTTATATCGATGCTTATGTTTCTTGGGATGGCCACCTTTTTCTACGCCTTCTTACTACCCTTGCTTGCGAGTTTATAGCTTTGTCAATAAGTCATCTTGGCGTGCAAGCTTTTGTTTTTGATTGTTTCATTTAACATCACCAATATCCTCCACAAAATAATGAATCTGTTTTAAAATAATAGAAATGGTTCACATCTCTCTCAGGGTAGTGACTGCTTTTCTTATTTTTAGTTTACGTATCTCCCCATGCCTCCTTATTTTGAATTGATAAAAGGTAAGTTTCTTCTTTTTAGAGCCTAAAGACTAGGAGATAAATTGAATCTTTCTTAAGGGAAGTAAATCTTGATTTTAATTAAGGAAAGGAGGTTAAAATAATATCCCACTTTTGTTTTAAGATGATTTTCTTTAGATTACTCTTTTAGGATAATATTTTGAGGAAATTAACATGTAAGGAGTATATATGTATATTCTTTTATTGACATTATTTAGCAAATTATGTAAGTGAACTAGAATAAATAAATAAATAAATTTCTCTCATTTATAATCTTAAGTTTTCAAGTAATTACTTTTAAGGAGAAGTAATTATTTAAGTAAATGAATTAATTAAGAATAAAAGGAAGATATTAATTATATTAAAAATATTTTATTTATATTTATGCATAATATTTTAGGGAAAAATATTGTAAGTATGGAATTTATATTGGAGAACGAAGATAAAGAAATTGAATATTTTGTTGATTAAGAAATTGTAAAATTAGGAGGTTCGTTATCATAGACAATAATTAATTACTATAGTAAACTCTAGTGAATTATGTTGTAGTTTTGTAAACTTGAATAATCGGAGTAGAATTTAAGCTAGTTCATATAGTTTCTTTAATGACTTAAATAAATTCATATTCGGCATATAAACCAATGTAGTTGAGCATATTAATGTTTTTATAGTTATGTGGTGTTAGTGAAATTAATGGTTGAATTTCAATGGTTCTATGAAGTTATGTCTTCTTGGCTTTTAAATATGATGTTTGTTTGATTAAAGAATGTGTTTGTCAAGTGAATGGAAATAATGTTTATTGTTTGCAATTGATATCATTGTTGTTGAATTCCGCTCAAGTTGATATTTAGCTGAATTGTCATGTTGTTGGTTTATTTTTATTTTTTTGTAGTTGGGAAGATCTTAGTTTTGTGATTGATTTTGTATTGAGTTGTCTACGTTGGTTTTTGATTGAAGTTGCAATATTGATTTGTTGCTAGAATAAATAATGTGTTGATTGTTTAAGAATTATAATAATTGATATTTTAGTCAATTTTTAGTAATTACAAAAGCTTAGCTTATTCTGTGTGTAGACAAATAAATGCTTAATTAAAGTAATAAATTAGAGTTGGATTAAGAGACTAAGTTAGTTTAATATTGTCACCTTGTTTGTGTCTAGCAAAAAGGGAATGTTGTTATGCCTTGTGACCTTTCTTGTGCAAGTATGAATAAATATTTGAGTAGGTTATTCTTATTTTATTTTTGCAAGAATATGCTTACCTAGTTCATCAGTTTTCAGCTTCACCTTAGTGGGTGGCAGCCGCCTATGAAACTGTCTGGGGTGATGGACCATAGAAAGGGTTGCATAACCACTCCTCTAGTATGTAATTTTGTATAGGTCACATAATGCTTATGCATAGAGGATTGAGGTTAGTGTGTATTGTGGTGTTGTGTACTTTTGTGTTGGGGTAGATTCCTCCTTGAAAGCCTTATGAGTGAACCCTTGGTTGGTCAGTCAATGAGTTGGAGCAGCTCAAGTTGTCGAACTACGGTGCCTCTGTGAATTATATACGTAGGCAAGGCCATCAAGTGATGAGCTCCCGAGGCATTAGGTCGGGCCCCTAGGACTGTCCTTCTGAGTCTTGTTTGAGACTTGTCATTTATTTCCGATAACGTAAAAACTACCATTTATTTATATAGCTTCTCATAGTGATCATGTGCTAACTATCTTTGATCTGATGTGTGTGCCAAGTCATGTAGACCTTGCAGGTATAGGCATTGGGAGCAAGGACTTGTCGATAAAATAGAATGGAAGAGGTATGTTAAGCTGACCTAAGTAAGTAGACTCTATTGCCAAAGTTAGTAAATCACTTCTATCTTTTCTTGTAGCTTGTGTGATCATTGAATATAGTTATAAGTAGTGAATTGTGTTGTTATCTTTATTTTTGTTGTTAGTTGTTGTGAAGTAACCTCGCGTGCCCCAGAGAACTAAGTGTAATAGTGTAATGTAATGTGTTATGTGATTATGGTTAATGTTCTTTCATGTTCTCTAGGTTTGCATGACGGGTGTTACAACTTGGTATCAGAGCAAAGGTTCTAACACTGGGCACTCTGGTTTCATATGAGCCCATTATGTTGTCTGGTTTATATAATCTATCTAGAAGAAAAGTTAGTCTACATGTGCATATGTTATGAGGGAAAAAATGTTATACTGAAAGGATAGAGGTGAATGTGAATTTATTAATTTAAGTTGTTAAGTGATCATAGTAATCATGATATTGGCTCGTAGCATCATGAAATATATGGAAAATAGTACTTATGGAATGTGATCTTTTGAAGAGTAATGGAGTTGTGCATGTAATTGTAACCCCTGTAAATGTGAGAAACTAGTAACTGTGCATTGATTGAGTGTTGTGAGTACCCTGTGCTTGCTTTGTGTGCCATGCGATGGTGATACTATGTGTCCATCCATGGGGAAACTGTTGTATTTGGTGTGGGATTAACCATACCATTATGCGTGTATGATTGTTACCTGATTGAGGGCCAACCCACATGTGGTTGAAAATCTATACATATAAGAGTAGCCAAAAGCTAGTTTCATGGATTCTTTTCTTTTGGTTCTCTAGTCCCTCAATCTGTGAAGGGGTAGTAGCAGCCACAAAGTTCCTTGGGCAGAGTGTGTATCGTACGCATAATGCGACACAGAGTATTCTTAGCTCAACCGATCCCGAGGAAACGTACTCACTACTTCCCCTTATGATGGATCAGGGTACTTGATTCATATGTGCTAGCCTAAACCCCACAGTTTTGAGTATAGCAGCATTGGTTGTTAGTATTTGTCTAGCCGTCCATAGGGACGTTGAGCTGACATTAGCGAGTAAACCTCGTTTGTATGAGACGTGAAGCTCGAGTAGCCCCATATTGATATGCCCTTCTATGTATTACATACACCGTATTTGCACATGTTCTGACATGATGCAATGGATATGATGCCACACCCCACTGATGTTCTGACACAATGCTGGTGATGATGCCGTGTTGTTGATGGTAGCGAGCTGGGCTCGAGGACACGATGCCACGTGCTTAGACATGTGAAGGTGCACTATGAGATTTGCTATGATAGCCTACTTGTGTGATGAGCGTAATGGGGCCTTACACATTTGTAGAGGGATACTCATGTTTTCTTTTGACAGTGTTTGGGTCGGTTAGCATATGGGTAGGTCCTAGCCATGTATACCTCTGGCGACGGTGAGTACATGCCTTCTTTTTTTGTGTTGATATTTTGATCCATTGCATGCACAAGGTATGCCTACATTTTATTTAATTGGTGTATTCTATTACAACCGCATTGCATATTATTTGTTATAAATTGTACAAGTGTTTATATTTCCTAGTTTATTTATTTTTTACCAATGGCACATATTTATTGCACTAAACTTCACATTATCCTTTCATGTTTGAAAAGCATACTAAAGCCAAACAATCCTCCTTCATGGATATTTTGACACAATTAGATCTTGTATAAAGTCAGTAGGGCCTAAAACATTGCTTTCACCATTGATTAAAGTGGTGCACAATTTATTTGTTTTTTGCTCGAGGTTTTGGTGAGAGTGCATGACACTCCATGACCCAATATGGTAGGGTGGAGAGCATGCCTTCTTTTCTTGTCTTTATATTCCATTCCTCCATGTGCACAAGGTATGCCTATATTTTTTGTCCCTTATATTATAGGTGCATTGCATATTAACTATTATAAATTATAGAACTCTTTATATCTCCTCATTTAGATATTGTCTACCAATCATAGATAATCACTGCACTAAACTTCACATTTTTTATTATTCTTACAGAGCATACTCCATCCATAATGGGGATTTTGATGAAGTAATATGTTATAAACAACCTTTTAGAATAATCAAAGTGACTTCAAAGTCAGTCACAATGGTCAAATAAACAATTAGATCCTCATAGACTCTATATTAACTATAATAAAGAACATTGATTTCAACATTGACTAGAACTGTGGATGATGTATGTTCTTTCTCAAAGGTTTGGTGAAAGCCCATGAGGCTCCATGACCCAATATGGTAGGGTGGAGAGCATGCCTCTTTTTTTGTGTTTCATTTTATATTTCCTATGTACAAATCTCTATGTTCCTAACATAAGATTCAAACAAGATTCATATGTTTCATAGGTTGTATATTAAGTGTAATATTAAAGACTTTTTTGATCATTGATTACATTGAGACAACAATCTCTATTTTTAAATATTGCACCCAAATAGTTTACATGTAATCTTTTGAGATATATTCCAATCACATGTGAAGTCAGATTGCCAAACAAAATGAAAAAATGTAGTTCAAAATTTTTGTACCAATCTACTTTTCCATTGACATCAACAGAATGCTATGCATGCAATTATCTATTTATTGTTATGGTTTTCCATCACTTATGCAAATATACTTATTTTAAAATTGTGCGTCATTTTGCAAATCAATAATATTAGAAGCTTTCATATAATTCTATTATTCTTTTGGCATAACCTACATGTATTAGTAGCTTTATCTGTGGCGTATTGTTTTAGTGTAAAGGTACCATAAAAGGGTTATTAATGATGTCATAAGGATTCTTAAATGTGGTCACCTTATCTCTCTTGATATGTATTGATTTTTTTCTAATGTGTTATACCATACATATATATCTGTACATAGGGGTAATAAGATATAACAGGACAAAATCAATGTTCCAACTAATACTTACAATATATAGTGCCATTTGCTAAACACACATATGCCCACACCCTCTACTCTCATTCCTACCATTTTTACTTTTCTCTGCCTATCAGCTCAACGTTGTATGTCACTACACACAAATACTAGTTTTTAACATATATGGAGACGTAAGTTTTGTGTGTCATTATGCTATTATTAAATACTAATATTTTTATACACAAATGATAGTAAAATTTAAAGTGAAAGCTAAGAGCTTTTGTTAACACACTCATACCATTATACTCCACTCCTTTATGTCATTGCATATTTATTCTCCAATTTAATTACATAATGAAAATGGTTCTGATTTTTATAAAAAAATTCAAAAATATATATTTTAGAAAAATGTGATTTTTTAATGAATTTTATTTTTATATATTTTTTATTTATGAAAAAAATTATTATATCATATTTAAAGAAATAATATTAGAAATACATCACACACCAAAATTTGTGTAATTTTTTTAAAGAAATATTTCAAATTAAAATGAATTATGATATAATATTAAGAATGATTTTGTTAAGTGTTATGGTATTTCAATATTAAAGTGTTCTTATTTTTGGATTGAAACTATGTGAATTTTTGTATCCACATTTCAGATCACACTCCATGAGCTATCATGAGGATGATATGCAAGCAAGAAAAAAAAATCTGTCTTTGAATTTGTATCAGTGAAAGGATGTGTCAATGAATGAAACATGGATAAACCTCTCCCACAACTTAGGCTCTACAAGACCTATATGGATATCTATGTCTTTCCACACTAGATTCTATATGAAATACAATAAGTTTATCATAGTTAAAATAAAATGAAATTTTCTTGCAAAAAAAACAATAGTTCTTAAGATATTAAACAACAATTATGAGTCATTGCATCCTTAATGCACAAGAATTAACAAAATAAATTATGCATTAAATGATTTTCAAATGGGTTGGGATGATATCTAAGAGGTAACTACTACTTATCTAGTGAAATAAAAAGTCAAAAAGATGTCAATACAATTTTTTCCTAACTCTAAGTACTAATCTTAAAATACAAATGGAAACTAATTCAAGACACATGATTCTTGTTGCAAAGTACAACAAACCTCTAGATAGAGCTCAAAAATGAAGGAAAACAAGATAATAACATTAAAATACATATTTTATTAATTTATCTCAATGATACAATATTCATGGGTGGGAATGGTGGCAGAGGTGGGTGTTTGAATTCTATGGAGGATGAGGGAGGTGAGGATGGGGATTCTAAGGAAGATGATATAGTTTTTAAGTTATAGGAACTTCAGTTGGTTGGTATAGGGTTGGTAAATGGTTGTTTCTTACCTTTTGTGTTTGTTTGGAAGGTTTTGTTGTCTCTATAGCTGTGAGTGGTTTGGATCTACAGTTGCTTGTCTTATGACTTGCTTACTCCATTTTTTTTTTTAGCATGGGTTTTTTGACCTATGTGTTGTGCGCAAGTGGTGTGGCTTCTTTGTATGGTGTA
>VDFB02086081.1:129626814-129667670 GCA_007258455.2 Sequoia sempervirens | reverse complement strand
TTCTTTTGGAAAAGGCTCGTTGAGGACGTCTAGAGGTTGTATCAACATGTTTAGATTGTGAGTCTTGGGGAATAGATCCAAGACCTTGCATGCAGATTTGTTCTTTGACTTGGATGGGCTCTAAAATACCTTGCTCGTGAAGGCCTAGACCTTTTCCTTGATAGTTCATGTTTTTGAGCATTTGATTCATGATAGGATTTTTGTTATTCTTGAAACATGATGCGAGTCCATTATTAGGTGGGGGATGATAGGTGGTATATACACTGTGTTTTTCTTTTGCAAGGAGGCCACCATGGAAGAATGTGAGAGTACCAAGGGGATATGCAAGCGGTGTGGGGATAGCATTTTTAGGCGATGATGGGGGATCCTGAGAAGGAGATGATGGAATAGCAGCATTTGGATGGGTGGTATCGGGAGAGGGAGTAGGGGATATGATAGGATCTGATTTTGTGGTAGCGGACTCATGCGATGGAGACGGAGGTGGAGCGGTAGAATCTTGGATGTCAAGAGGATCATGGGATGGAATGGATGGGGGACTGTGACCTTGTGGTAGACTAGATGGGATGGTAGGACCTTGATCTGGAGGAGGGGATATGTTGGCATGCTTTGGGTCAGGCTCTTGGCATGACTCATCGTGTGTGGGAGGCATGATAATGGAGTCATGGGGGGACTCTTCAAGTGGGGAAGATGGAAGGATGGAGGATTCAAAATATTCCTGGGAATGGATACTAAGAGTGGAAGAAGTGGATTGGATTTGGGTGTCATCGATAGGTTCGACGGCTCTTAGAGTAGGGGGTGGGTGTTCAATGGATTTGGTAGATGTGATGGTAGGAGATGGGGACTCAGTGGATTCAGAGGATGTGATGGTAGGAGATGGGGACTCAATGGATTCAGCGGATGTGATGGTAGGAGATGGGGACTCAATAGATTCAGAGGATGTGATGGTATCATCAATGATAGGTGTTGGATGGAGAAGGGTCTCATCACTAACGACCATGGATGATGGGTTGGGATGGCATGGTTCCAATGTGCAGAGTGGGGGATGTTTCCTTTGTTATAAGTCCTTGGAGAAACTTGAATATGCTAGGCTGAGATGGCGAGGTGGGAGGGGATGAAGGTTTATGGATTAGTGGGGGATTAGGACTAGGGATTGGTGGGCTAGGATTAGATAGGGGAATGGGATTGGATGTAGGACTGGGAATAGATGGGGATTAGTGATGGTCCCACTGTGCTTAAATGTGATAGGTCTAAATAGAGCGCTAGGAAAGCAAGCAACAAGTAAAAGAGTGCAAATAAACAACTAAAACAACCTACACCTCAAGATTAGCCTAAGTTGGAAACAATGCAAGACAAAGCAACGAAATGGAACCTTATACCTTGCGTTGAGTCGATCCTTTGGTTGGCCCTTCGATCTTGGATGTGTATGCTCCTTGGATGGCAAGTGGATGCAAGCAAAATGGAGTTGTGAAGATGAGTGCAAGTGGATGAACACAAGAAAATGGCTAAGTAAGAGTTGAGAAACAAAATTGCAAGAGTTTGGCTAGCAAAATGATCTCCCCCAAAAATGAGAGAAAAGAGGGGGTATTTATAGGATTTTTGGGAAATCCTAGGGGAAATGGACGGTTGAGATTGATCCACCAAACATCAAGATGTAGGGCTAAGGTGAGTTGAGAACTCACAAGCCCTCACATCTTGACATGTGTCATGTGAGATAGCCCTAAAAGGTGAAGTGGACATGAGGTGGAAGGAGAAGGACATGACATGGAGAGGGGTACAAAGTACCTTGGGATTGGACAAGATCTCCTCATAAAGGAGGTACTTGTCCCATGTGGGTGAGAGGACAAGTGGGGAATTAAAAATTCCTCAAATATCCTTATGGGGATGAGAGAAGGAATTAAAAATTCACATGGGGAAGGGAGAAGCCTAGGATAAATAAAAAGGAATTAAAAATTCCTTGGGTGATGGGGAGAGTTGACTAAAGGGGGTGATTAGGATTGTGCAAGTACTTGATTAGATTAATTAATGAGGATTAGAAGAGGGTTAGGTGTCTAAGAGAGATTAGAGGCCAACTTGCAAAAGTTGGAGGATGTGACACATCCTAATCAATGATTAGGCATGTGCACATCCTAATTATGGGATTAGAAGAAGGATTACGATTAGATAAAAATGATGGAGGATGTGACATGAAGGGAATTAAATAAATGGAATATTTACTTAATTCATTTGATGGAAGGAAGATTAAAGAGATAAGGTATTATTGATTAAATACCTTAGGGATTTGGCAGAATCAAAGATATTAATTAAATAATAATAGTATTACTTAATTAACGAAAATAAGACGAAAGGGGATGAATTTGGATAAATTAATTGTCCAAATTTAGACATCTACAGAATTAAACTAGCACTTGCACCTATAGGAGGTTCAAGGGAGACTCCGATAGGTAATAAGAGGAAAAACATAAATGAATTGTAATAACACATAAATTGTTTACTTCCAAAATTTGGACTGTTAAATTATTGACTAATCCTAATTACACCCACAATATAGAGAGCGTATTTTGTTTCATCACTGTCTAAGATTGTTAAATATAAAACATCTTAGCTGTCTTCAATTGCTCTGTCTAAAGATTAATGGGTTCAAATCTTTTGACTGAAAATTAAAAGGTTTGAATCTATAATCTGCTTCAAATAAAAAACATATCTATATATATTATGAATAAAGACCAAGCAAAATATGTTATAGTAACCAACACAAAATAACAAGGATTTGGGTTTTTAATTTTTATTAATAATGATCCGTCAAGAATCAAGACCATTGAGAGTAGTGCAACAAGAATTGCCCAAAAAACTATATAATATGTTATATGTTAAAAGTATGCAAATTCTAGTTGCATGTGGCTGAATTAAACAATTAATAATAAATGATAAATAATGGAATGAAATAAACTTTGAAAAATCTAGACTTTTTGAAATCAAGTGTTATTTGATTATGAAATATTTGCATACAAATTTAAAACATAAAGCAATGCAAATGAGAAAAGAAACCTTGCTATCTAATTGATCAAAACACTCAAATGAAAATAGAATGTCTCCATCGAGTTGTCAAATCTATTTATCTGGATTTTATGTGATAAGTGAGATTTTGGAGGCTTTTACCTAATATTTTGAGGCTTTTATCATTAAATGACAATTGGTTTAATGTCAAATAAATATTTATCTAGTTTTTATGTGATAAGTGATATTTTGAAGGCTTTAACCTGATATTTTGGAGGCTTTTATCATTAAATGACAACTAAACAACAACTAAAACTTATTTTTCAACTCAACAATGATTTGCAAGCTTGAGACTAGTTTCAGGCTCAAATTTGACACTATCAAATAAAAACTACTTATAATAATTAAAATCAATCTACAATATTTTTAAATTTGCTTAAATGTTAAAATAAATGATGTCCATATCAATTAAATAATGAATCTCCACTCCCCATTTAAAATAGCTTACTAATGAACTTTTGTTGATATTTACAATATTCAATAATAAAAAATGCAAAACACTTGAACCTGCATTCATTCTCAAACAACAGCCTAAATAGCGTTTGGCATAGCCAGAGCTACATGGAACTTCCTTTTCCTTTCACATGGGCACTTACATGTCAAGCCTCACCTCCATATTCCACGCAGCTAAGACATTCATTGCATGTGATATTTATGCCTGACTTTTTTCAATTCGTAACCAACATTTTCATTTAACAAGTTGCAAAAATAGTGTATCGAGCTCCAAAATTTAGTAGCTTTGAAACCATGATATTGTTAGAAATACTTTTCATTTCTTGTTAAAAGATTGAAGCAACAGCTATTACGAAGTTTGGCTTTGGTTTCCCTCATTCTGGAAAAATATTATTTGGTAGGGTTTCCTAAAAGTTTTTTCTGCAAATTATGCCCATTTGTTCTCATTGACATGATTGAGGTACCTAACTTGCCATGGTTTAAGTGAGATTTTTTTGGGGGGGGAATTTGTATGTGACCAAATTAGTTTTTGCTGTGTTTAATTTTCGTTCTTCACTAAACAGAATAGATTACACTTTGTTTTTTTGGGGGGATACCATTGATTGAGACTGCAAAGTTATCACCTTCTAGTACCAAAATTCAAGTGCAGTTTCACTACTTTTCAGTAGTGGCTATTTATTTTGAAGTTGAGGCCACAATATCTTTTCCTTCTAGACAAATGGTGTCTATCTCTTGCTGTCAATTGAATTCAAAAGAAAACATAATAAAGGTAGAGGTAATTGAGATAGGCATTGTTAACTTTAATCGTCTTTGGTTTCTTGGGCTCGGGAGGAGGAAGCTTCGGAACAGTTACACTTAGCACTCCATTGTGACATGCAACAAAAATAGCCTCCATGTTTGAGTCATCTGGTAGAGTAAATTTGCGCATAAATTTACTGACACAATGCTTCATTCGAATGTATTTTACATCCTGCTCCTCATCCCTCTTTCGATCACCGCTGATTGTCAATACATTCTCATCCTCCATCTGAACCTGCTTGCTCACAAACGCACAACAAGCGCTTTGTTAGTCTCAGCAGCCAGGGTTTTCAACCCTTATTTATACCGCACATGCACAAAAAACAAGGTTTTGAAGGTTTATAAGTAAAATACCTTGATATCCTTGTTTTTAAGGCCAGGCATGTCGATTATGAAGACATATGAGTTAGGGTACTCTTCGACATCAACAGGAGTAGAAGCCATGGCCTTGGGGTCGCGTAGGGTTGTTGAGGAGCTTCATTTCATCGGGAACACCTAGCAATTGCTGAACAATGCTTAACATGGGATCCATCTCTTCTCATGCCTCACAACTCTGCAATCCCGTCAAATTTTATTTTATTCCACCTTCCTTTCTTCCAGATCATTAAAACTTACTCTTAGCTATACAACCTAACCATGTCACTACACTCAATATTCTCCCGACTTGTGCTGCTTTGGGAGCATTGCAACATATCCATTCAGCTCTTGCTGTAATCTATTTATAACAAACGAGAAAGTAAATTTACAATATAAGATTTTAGCAATTAATGGAGATAAGAATTTAGCAATCTGTGGAGATAAGATTTTAGCAATGTTTTAAACTAAAATATTGGGTGCGAGTTAAATTTGATTTGATTGAGCATTGGAGATCTGATTTGATTGCCTGCAATTATAATTGTATCTTTTAATGCAATCGGCTAACCACTGGTTTTCAGGTTTTTTGATAATCCCACCTACTATTCTAAGGCAAAGCAGTGAGACAACTTTATTGATCATCTGAAGACGGTTCACAACTATCAGTGAATCAAATCTACCAATTCTCATTATGACCAGTGATTTAGATCGAGCTACCAGATTTATATGCATTTATTGTAAGATTTTATAGATTTTAGCTTTCAATACATTCCCTTTATCAGTATTGAGACTTGTTTTCCAAGATAGGTATGATGGTGTGAGACTGTTCTGACAAAATACGATTTGAAATGAAATCCAATTTGATTGCAAGTAAATGAAATCCGATTTGATTTGATTTGACATAATTTCTATCTTGCTGAGAGAAGTGAATTAGTCAAAGACCATCGGCAGCAATCTGAGAATAGTTTATCGGCAAGCAGGAATGGTTTATGGGTGTGTGAGACAGGTTTATCGGCTGCTTGTGGACTGGCAAGTCCACGATAAAAGCCTATTGGCTAATTAAAGGGAAAATTGCTAAGTATTGCATTAAATGATATTTAAAATTGTAAACAATTGTTAAATTAGCTGATAAGTCAATTCAATTATCTATTTAGTCCAAAATTAAGAAAATGAATTTTAGTTTTTAGTCAAATGTATATATGCTGCTGGTAAAAGGGATTTAAAATATATAATAATAAAATGTGTAATGGGAAGGAAGACGGCATAAGAAGAAAGAGGAGAAATTCAATGAAAGGAGGAAGAGGCTGGGGACTTACGGTGTGGACAGGAAAAGGATGTAGATGTTGGTGATCAAAGCTTGCAAGCAAAGGAAGGAAAATTAAAAAGGACTACTCGTTGGCGAAGGGAGGGATTTATTCATTCATGTGGAGAAGGGAATAGAAGAGAGGAAAATTGTACATATTGACGAATCAGTGTAGTTGGCATAGAGAAAGGATCTATGTTTTTTGAGTGCTACATATTGACAATATTCACTTCTGTTGTGTTGTTTCAAAATCTCTCTCTCTCTCTCTATGCTATGTTCCACGGCGTTGTTTTAGGGACGGGGACGGGGGGACGCAGGGCATTCAGGGACAGTAATATTTCCCCAAAGGCATATGTATCTCGGCCAGGAAATCTCAAAATGTATGTCTCTATCTCTCTATCTGTGTATGTATGTATGTGTATGTGTGTATGTATGTATGTATGTATGAATGTGTGTGTGTGTGTATGTGTGTATGTATGTATGTGTGTATGTCTATGTGTATGTATGTGTGTATGTGTGTATGTGTGTGTGTATGTGTGTGTGTATTTGTGTATGTATGTGTGTATGTATGTGTGTGTGTGTATGTGTGTGTGTGTGTGTATGTGTGTGTGTGTGAGTATGTATGTATGTATGTATGTAGAGGGTGCGGACTTATGGTGTGGACAGGAAAAGGATGTAGATGTTGGTAATCATAGCTTGCAAGCAAAGGAAGGAAAATTAAAAAGGACTACGCATTGGCAAAGGGAGGGATTTATTCATTCATTTGGAGAAAGGAATAGAAGAGAGGAAAATTGTACATACTGACGAATTAGTGTAGTCGGCATAGAGAAAGAATCTATGTTTTTTGAGTGCTACATATTGATGATATTCACTTCTGTTGTGTTCTCTCTCTCTCTCTCTCTCTCATGCTATGCTATGTTCCACGACATCGTTTAAGGGACGGGGACGGGGGGACGGCAGGGGACGCGTTTCGGGGATAGCAGTCCAAGGGTAGATTTTTGGGGACGGCGGGGGGACATTGATATAGGAATTTTTCAATATATATATATATATATATGTATGTATGTATGTATGTAGGTATGTTATGTATGTATGTATGTATGTATGTATGAATTTTTAAAAATATATTATATATAGAGAGAGAAAGAGAGGAATTTGAAATATCAAATATGTGCAACAATATCAATATGACAATATGTGCATAGATAAAGAGTATAACAGCGATATTTTCTCCTGGTCGTTTCTGCGTGTTTACCCTACCCATGTGTGCATTGCAAAGTAAAAAAATAATTGTATAAAACTTAAAAGTTAAAAGTCTTCATTTCAATTTTAGGTTGAACTACTAAAGTAAATATAATAATATTATTTAATCAATGCCATTCGAATGGGGATAAAACATTTTTATCAAATATAATGAAATATTTCATTATAAAAAAAAAAAATTTAATATTTATTATTTAATATTTGATGAAACATTTAATATTTATCAATTATCAAGCAATTTTTATTTAATTTGACAATAAAATTAAATAATTTGTTTAAAAAATAAATGTTTTATCAAATATAATGAAATATTTAATATTTAATATTTATCAAACAATTTTTATTTAATGAAATATTTAATAATATTTATCAAGCAATTTAAAAATTAAATGTTTTATCAAATATAATGAAATATTTAATATTTATCAAGCAATTTTTATTTAATTTGCCAAAAATCAAAACATTTTTTACTTTGACGAAAAGGGGACGCCTGGGCATCCCCGATATAGTTGGGGGACTCCTAGCCGTCCACTGGCCGTTTTGGGGACGCCTAGGCATTGCCTTTAATTTTCCAGCCGTCCCCTTTTTTGAGGATGCGTTTCCTGCCGTTTCCCAATTTTCGAAAATCAGGGGGGATGCTTGGAGGATGTCCCCTGCCGTCCCCCCGCCCCTGAAATGCCATAGGGGACGAGGACGTAGGGTTTGGGGGGGGGGACGCGTCCTCGTGTAACACAAGTGCTATGTTGTTCATGCTAGATGGTTAGTGGGTTTGTGACTGATCTTGTAAAAATGAATCTCCTTGCATTTGTATTGGGTTGACTATATGCTCTAAATATCTGTTTTCTTTTGGTATAACTTCATAGATTGCTACTTGTTGATGTGTGTTTTATGACACACCGAACACTCTAGAATAAAGAGTCCAAAGACGCTCTATCCTCTCTTAAAAAACTACCTCGTATGCTAAGATTGCAAGAAAGATCATACGACAATTCCAATGTTTTGTAAGTCAGGTGTGGATAAGCTCTGTGGGTGTTGTGATATGCTGGTGACACAAAGGGACCTATATCAGCAAATACGGATCCTGGTATATCCAGTTTCCGAGATTCACTTACATCAGAATTCAGGGATTCACCGGAAACCCTTTCAAGCTCCCAATTTATCCCACCAACCGGATGATCTTGCTGGAGCTTCTTAGGTAGTTGGAAACTTATCAAAACTTCCAGACAGTAAAAAGTAAAGCAACCGTTACTTTTCCATTCTTCATTGGAAATATGGAAGAATCTTGCCCATTTGCACAGGTAGCTGAGGGTGCCCGGTTAGAGATGCAGTGGTATCCATTCATGTCCTATTGGTCCAGAGCTAATTTCGACCCTCACCATCACATCAGGGCCGTGAATGGAGTAAAGTACAAACACAAGGTAGATCTAGAAGACTATTAGGCTAACGCTTCAGATGAGTTCAATGTTAGAAAAAGATTATGGTCGAGACTGCCGGTCAACTTGATCAGGACAACTGAACTCTTCCATGTGTCGAATCAACTTGAAGATGATGGTGAGCATATGTAGCTAGGTTTTGATGAGTCTTGGCCTCTTCTTCCCATAAGATAGTCAGAACTAGATCTTTCAGACTTGACCACTTTCATGAGACCAGTCATCAGGTATTCGCAATGGTGGGTAGACCAATAGATCAAAGAATTGCGGCAAAAGAATGTGCCTTTGACATACACTTTGATGGGCGAAGTAGAATCTTACTCAAATGCTGGTGCGTCTCAAGGTGATGAGCCAATCGAGAGCACCAATCCCAAGAAAAGGAAGGAGGCAAAAGGAAAGGGGATTGCGAATGAAGAACCTACTAGAAAGAAGCAGAGATCAGAGCCCCTTCATTCTGCTGTGTCCGCAAACATAAATGAAATATTAGACATTGATGAGTCTTTGGAAGACATAAGGATCCCTTCTCCCATTCTCATTCAGCTAGAGGATGATGAGCCTCCATCTCCCACAGGCACCGAGATTCTGGGGTCTGACAATGAAGTTGACATTCTAGATAGTGAATTTGAAGAAGGAATGATTTCAGCCCTTAGAGGAATTCAAGAGATTCCGGACGCACAAGATATCCAGGAAGAACAAGACACTGAGCAACCTACTATCCCCGATTGGTTGAAAGAGAGATTGAAGATAAAGGAACAAGAGGAAGTTTTGGAAGAAGATGACATGGCCAATTTCTTGGCCATATTGGAAGCAGTCAGTGTAAGGAAGCCTACCAAAACGTTCTCCACTATCCAAAGGGACGAAGCCGACCATCGTACAGTACAAATTGCTGTACCGACAGTTGATAAGTCTAGGGAGCATATTACTCCTTAGGAATATGCTATCACCGCTGTCGACTTGGGCCCAACCACGAAAGGACAGGAAGTGGAAGACTTAGATAATTCAGTTGCTACTATTAAAGCGAGGTTGGAAAAGGAGGTAGCAAAGAAAAAGGAATACAAACGAGAGGTTGAACGACTAAAAGAGTATTTTTAGCATATGGCCAAGCCTCTCAATCAAACCAGCTCAACGGCTCCTCCATTGATGAACACTTCCTAGGAGACTTTCGAAGAGAAGACTATAGCCAAGGAGACCAAAGAATGGATAAGCAACAAAAGTGAAGAAGTGGCTGTCTTTGCAGAAAGACTGATGTTGGCATGTGGGCAAACTTCCTCATTGCTCTCAAGAATTGCAGCTTTGGCGGAAACGTGGGATAATGCTTAGGATATTCGAGACAGAGTCATTCCTTGTCTCAAAGTGCTTAAAGGAGTTCCAAAGCAGGAACTAGTCGATGGAAAGGTGATTGCAGCAGGCGTAGCATATGACTTCAACAACTGGTACATGGCATTGATTACACAGAATGAAGTCCTAGAGAAGGTAAAGGCTAATACTATCTGGGTTGACGAAAGGACGAAGGAAATCCGGGAGAAGATTCTATCTGTGGCTGTAGATGCACTGGAAAAAGACATTGTTCGGGCAAATAACATGCAACTTGAAAACTTGAAGCACGAAGTTCAAGAAATCTTCTTCACCGCCACTGGGCCAATCCTCAGACAAAATTTGACTAAGGCAATCGACTTCCTATCCATTTGGCATGCCTTCCAATAGTAGGAATCAGAGTGGGAGATTGCTTTTGCAGAATGTTCGGATGATTTGGATCTGCTAGAATACAAGGTCAATGCATTGCCACTTGTCACGATCGAGGAAGTCAACACAATAGTTTCCCGATTTATCTAGTACAATGCCACCAAAGAGGATAAGGATGCGCCCCCCTCAAGGATAGCTCTTCACACCAATTCACTTGCTGTTAACTCATCGATCATTGATTGTATTATGGGAAACCCTAATTAGGGTTACTGTCTTTTAATCTCTACCATTGATTTTGAATTAATCTTGGCTGTTTATTTCAGTTTTGAAACTCTATATAAACACTTGTTTTCCCATTTCATTAGAAGGGGAGAGAGTCTTATGAAATTGTTGCTTAAGACTGCTTTGAGAATAAAGTTCATATTGCATGAGTTGCTTTGAATCCTTCTATTTTCAAGTGGTTGCATGGTTCCATATATTTCTTCCATATAGAGTAGATTAAAGTAGTATTTAATTTGAATGCAAATTAGATGAATGATAGATTGATAGTAAAAATTGGTGGAACTTTCACTCATACTTTCTTTGGATGGATGATTTTCTTTCAATGTGTAAAGTTAGACTGAGCTGATAATGTGGATGCTTCAATTGCTTACTTTGAATAATATTGTTCTCTTGATCGTATCATTCTTGGTAAGAAAATCTTAAGCACAAATCCCAGAAGATTGCACTTGCTTTGTGTAGTTGTCGTTTTCTTCGTGGCGAAACAAAGTCTTGTTCCTTAGTTTCACTTAATCTTACCATCTCTTGACTTCATAGGTATAGTATAAGACTTCTAAACCCTCACCCCTTTTTCCTTTTTTTCTAAAATCTCAAAATTGAAAAGCCCCCAAAAAATAAAATAAAATATATAGAGCATTCAATGTCAAATCAACCTAAGTCCTTACTTTTGAGTAAATTGCTGATATAGGTCCCTTTGTGTCACTAGCATATCACAATGCCCATAGAGCTTATCCACACCTGACTTATGAAACATTGGAATTGCCGTATGATCTTTCTTGCAATCTTAGCATACGAGGTAGTTTTTCAAGAGAGGATAGAGCGTCTTTGGACTCTTTATTCTAGAGTGTTTGGTGTGTCATAAAACACACATCAACACTACTGTGCATAGTTGGTTAATAAGGGTATGGTTGGTTGTTGGGAAAGGTTTTGGTTCAGGTATTCCTCCTATTCTTTGTTTAAAAGGATTGTTGGAATTGTGTTTTGAATTGTTTATTTTGCTGTTGTTGAACCTCTTTTTGTGCCTTGCTTGAATGACATTTTGGGCATGAAGAACCTGGGATTTGAGGTGTGAAGTGTAAGAAGGGAGTGGCTTCTATCCTTTGTCGGGGTTCAAGAGGCCTAGGGATAGAATGGGTTGAAGTTTTTAATCAAGAAATAAGTAAGTTTAATTGTGAAACTAAAATAAACCAAGATGTTAATATTACGTCATATTTGGAGGGCTTGTAGAGATTTGGTATGAGCATAAAGGACATGTTGTGCTTTAGGAGTTTCTAGATATTCTCGGTGGGGCATCCTCGTGTGGTGAGTGGAATGTGTACACCATCCCCACTTAGCCAGTTCTATGGGCTATTGTGATGACACTCCCTGTCCTAGCTTTGGAATCCTCGTTCTTGTTGCTGTTGTTTGTGTAATCAACATGAGATTGTCTCAAGTCATGGTTGTGATTGAATGAGACCTTGGTTATTATGTGCCTATGCCTGTTTTGTATGCTTAGTGTATGGTTTTTGTTTAAGCCTTACTTCCCTAGTTGGTGTGAGTGTTTCTATTGCCCCTGCGACTATCTCCTAGCATGGTGGGGTGGACCTATGTGTACACATGGTTGGGTTACATGGAACCATTGTTAGGGACCTATAGTTTTGTGGGAGCAGCATTGGGTCCTGCATAAGTTGGAAGAAGGCCTCATATCTTCATTACTTTATTTCAATGTATCAAGTTGTAATATGTAAAATTCAAGATATTTGAGTTCTCTTTGTAATTGAAATTTTATTTAAGGTTCCCTATGTGAAAGAGATGTAAACCACTACTCAAGTGGTGTCATATGTTATATATGTATGCTTTTCTTCATTATTGCCATCTTTGGAAAATAAATTTTGTGCTTGCTTATATTTCTACTATGTTTGTGGAAGAATGAACTTAGTTCATGTGTTAAAGATTGGGTAAATACATTTGAAGTCCTTATATTGCTATTCCTTGGTTGGAGTATTGGTATTCTTGCAGACTTGATACACCATTGAGGTATCGAGTTTTCTGAGCCTTGATATGCCATAGAGGTATCAGAGTTCTCTAAGCCCCAATACCTCGTTAGAGTATCAGAGTTCTTTGGACCCTGACGCCCCATTGAGGTATCGGAGTTGTTGGGACTTAGATACCAAGGATGTCTTGGTTATACTGCTCTGAGTGTAAAGAAATGATCTTAGTGAAGTTTTCTGTACTTGGCTTTTGAATTCATAGTTGTGTTTTTTCTATTGTTGTGCCTCAGAAGTTTTGGTTTTGGCCTTTTCGGTCTTCCGTGTATGCCACCTCCTTGGTGTGATGATGTTGTTTGTGTGGGGGTGTCATTGTGATTGACACTACACCGGTTGTGCATGTTAATGTGTAGTGTGGCATGACAATGCCTTATCTTAATTGTCTGTATTGTTCTTAAAAATAAAATAAAAAAGTTCTGGTTTGCTTGGCTAATGCCCTAGGCGATTTGCTTGGGGCATTAGAATCAATATTTGCAGATTATAAGATACATGAATATGAATATAGTGGCATATGTATGCCACTTAGTTTATTTTAATATGATAATCATATCCACTTGCATATGTGCTTGTTCACTTATGTGCGTGCTTTGTAGAGGTTACTGTACACACTTCATGAGTTCTATCTTGGGTATGTTTGTAAGTATCTGTCTATTACTAGATTTGTGAAAATGCTAAGATATAGCCTTATGCATGCAAGATAAATACAGATGAAGTGGAACAAAAATGACAATTGTAAATACCACTAAATATAGAGTTCTGGGAATAATGCAATTAGAGCAGTAATTCTTTCTATTACTAGCATGTTTCTTGAGGGTATATATATTACCAGATTGTTCATCTTACCTTCTGAATATAAGATAAAAATATAGGTGGTGATGAATGTAAGATGAAAAATATAGGTGAAGTGGAACAAAAAATCACATCAGTAGATATACCAGACAATGGGAATATTATAATATAGCAATGAGTTAAAAATGAAATTCCATTTGTATTTGTAATTATGGATTATATTTGGAAATATGCAACTGTTCTAATTCTTGTAGATGATACTTTATATTGCTGGTTTCAAATGATGGAGCCCATTCAATTGCTTAATTAATTATTTCCTGCTTGTTCAGCCTTATGAAGGCTGAGTTGTAAATAGTAATGAGAAAGTGGTTATAAAAACCAAGTTAATTTTAGGCAAATTCTTAAAGTAGTTGTAGATGTTGACAGTTAAGATTCAAGTAGGCCCGTATATTTTTTTGTTTGACATTGACATCAGATATGGCAGCACAAGTTGTTGAAGCTAAATCTGACTGTCAATGTGAGAAGAAATAGTTTTAGAATATAAGATTTCTTTTTATGATTTGTCCTTCAGTTTGTATATTCAAATTTTTATTCTGCAATTATAGCTTCTATTTGCATTCTATTTTTCAGGCTTTCTCTAGTATTCTACTTTTGAATGCTGAAGTATCTAGTACCCTGTAAGTTCATCCGAGAAAAACTTTGGCTGGGATGTGTCTTGGTCAAATAATAACAACTCTCTATGTGCCATTTAGATATGTGTTGCTAAAGGCTTTTGTTGGTTGATTGCCTAGTACTGTCATTTCTTTCTTGACATATTTGTACTTATGCCAAATGTGAAACAGATTATTTTATTCTTGTTCATTAGGGAAAGGACTGTGACATTTGTGGGGTACAAATTGCTGATGGAGCTCTTGCAGTCCATGAACATCCTTTCAGGAAAAGCACTGCATTCTTACTTGGGAATGAGGTAACTTAATTTACAAGGCCAAGTGACTCTACTTGCATGGTTTAAGAATGGAAGACATAGATTGTAAAATTGATGATTTGCTTGGACTATAATTCATCTTCTTGAAGTATTCAGTAAATTGACTTGTAGTTTGGGTAAAATTTATCTGTATTACAGTGCAATATTTAATATATTATTGGCAGGTTTCAAATTTGATTATACGTTTGTTAATCTTTTTCTCATATTGAATGCCTCCAACTTTTTATGCACTGTGAAGAGGCCCTATGACATAGAAGTTGGTCAGTTTCAGGTTCTCTATGATCTGCCACATTCGTTGTTTCTTAAGTTTTTCAAAAAGTGGTTTTGATTTTCTTTTATATGCTACTTATCTTCTTTTGGGCTCATCTTTACACTTAGAGGCAGAAAAGTACAGAGCACAGGTAGACCGAACAGCACTTTTTAGCATTACGTTATTTAAAAAAAAAGTTTTTGAATAGATTTTTTATACAAGTTAAATTTTAAATTATAATGAGGGTTTTTCTTTTAAGTTATACCCTAATAAGGTTTTTAACACACAAGGATCTCCCTAAAATGGTAGGGCATACTCTACTACAGAACGCCCTACTATTTTAGGGCCAACAGCTTTTTACATAAACCCTTTTAGGTAAATAAAATAGATTTTAAATTTAAAACATTTTTTTATGATTAGCATTTTTGTAAGTTATTACATCTGATTTTATCTCTACACACTGTATTTAACATGAAATAGCAAATTTAGTTCTTTTCCTCTATTTTTACAACTAGAACTTATTAGATTTCGAGTTTTTACTGAGATTTTCGGTATTAAAGCTGGGTAATGGAATTTCTTTTACTTTTACCAAACTATGTGAATGCTGTGTAAATGGAGTGCTACTCTGGTTAGGAGTATCAAGTATGATTGGAGTCAATCAAGGGTATCATCTTTTGCCAATTCTCTTCGGGATCTACATTGATTAGGTTCAGGGATTTATTAGAGTATGTTTATTATTGTGCTGCCTTTTGTAGGTGATGTGATCCTATCTCATTCTCTAGAGGGATCACAGAGACTACTAGGCGCTCTTGCTCACTTTTGTGAGTTCTGCTAGTCGGTGGTTAGTGTCTACAATACTTTTACAGATGTTTTGTCTGTGTTTCAGTGTTTTTACAGAGGTAAGCTGGTGGAGATCATCACATTGTACATGATACCCCACCTACTTGGGAGTTTGGTTTAAAATATTCAACTGTAGCCTGTTTCTCAGTCATGAGTTGCGACTTGTATACACTTCCTTCTCTGTTCTAAGTGCCAACATTCATTTAACCTGCTATTCTTTGAGGATCAGACTTTTGAAGTTTCTGTAAGGCCTCTTGATAGGGTCTCTTGCGGTGGACAGGCTGCTGATACCAACTGAAAGTTTGGCAATACTGCTCTGACTGTACAATGTCCAAAAATACTGGGGCCTAGTCATTACCCCTGAATTTGACGAGATTTTGCTGCCCTTGGACATTGCTAGAGGAAAGCAAGAAAATTGTTTTCATTCAGTTGATGTGGTTTTGTGATGTAAGACAGTAGTGTTCAAATCTGCTTCAGTTGAGGTGTCACTAGGATAAAAGCAGTTAATTATTTTGATTAATTTAAAGGCAGCTCTGTGTAAGTTGGAGAATGAGTACATGTTAAGACTTATATGCCATTTACCATAAGTGACATGATATCCTATAGAAACACATGAAGGAATTGCAGAGAACTGTCAAGGAAATGCAATAGTAGTTAGGATTCAGGAACATTTCTCAGGTTGGTTTATGGTGGCTAATCCTGTTTAAAGATGCACAGCGTTTATTTAAGGGCTAACATTTGTCACAAATTGGAAAACTTAGTAGACATCATAGTTATGGAACTTGCCAAGCACTCACACAATTCATGAGATTTTTTCACATCTGAGAAACTTGCCCATTTACTTGCGGGTGAGTTCTGGTGAGTTTTACAAAGAAACTTGCAGTGAGTACCCACAAGGACTAGGCAAATCTGCAGCAGAAACTTATGTATGCTAAGTTTTGTGGAGTTGCTGAGTCTGAGTGAAAATTGGGCATGCAGAGTTTTGCCGAGTCTGCGAGTTTATGAACTATGGTGCACATGATGAAGCACAACCGTAACATACCTTGAAACCAACTCAATTTGAGAAATTGTCAAAGTACTCCAATGAAGGCAGTAAAGTCAACTCTATCATCACAATGCTTATAGTATATATCACCATATGGGAAGAAATATTACCAATGTTTGCAAGATTAAAATATCATGTATGGCAAATAAATTCATTTTATAAAATGGATTCCACTTAGTGTATGACAACTATACAGACAAAACAAATTTAGAAACAAAAATTCTATGCAGTCTACTAGGTACCTAGTTACATGGTCAAAGGTGTTTGAGTGGGTTTATCATGTATATTTTCATTTTTTGCATAAGAGAGAGGATAGCATTCATAAAGCATCTCACTCACACCTATTGTTCTGTCACATGACTCCAATTTTGACATCATCTGGGAGGTTGCTGCCAAAGGGTGATTATCTCTTTTAGTGCTTAAATTATTTTGTGTCTGTCTAGTGGTGGATGCAGTCAAAAAATGTTCACAATGAAGCATTGTTGAATAATTTGGCTCCTTGTATATATTGACACATGACAGATACTTGTCAAACAACATTCAATTCATAGAAGGTTTAACTGTAAATCATATAAACGAATGTAGTTCAAAGGTGCAGGTAAAGAAATTAGTTCGAATGGAAGCCCTTTTGACTCTTGTAACTCTCCCTGAGGTATGTCCATCCCTCAATTGCTACAACCTTAAGATTTAAACATATTATGATTTCAACTTGAAATTTGCAGTCCCATCCATGCATCCAGTGGATATCCATGAATGTAATAGGGTTATTGATAATGTTGAATGTTTGGGGAGCAACCGTTATTTCTAAATAGAGATCAAACAATCCTTGGATTATGTGTTCGGGTGAGTCTTGAATACATTATTCTAGCTTGGCAGTTTCATCAATAAATTAATGTAGGCATATTTTGGATATAAAACAAACAATAACCAAAGAGAAAGGTCACATGAAGGATGTTGTCGTCAAACCATAAAAAGTGACTAAGCACACTGATTGTTTACAACAGGTACATTTTCCTTAATATGCTTAGATTTTATTTTCCATTTGAGTTTTCTTTTTCCAGACCAAATCTTTTGAAAAATTTCCTTGTTTGCAGCAGCTCATAAGTATGGAATATGCAGAACCCAGAAGAATGAAACTTGGCACCGAGCTCTGTTTTTAATTATTCTATAACACTCAGATTTCATTGGGATTCAGAAATTCAAAACAATTCTTAATGGTTTCCCTCTTGTCTGCGTTATTTACAGTTCAAAGAAGAGTTTAGCACCAAAAAAGGTAAGTATTATGACACCCAGCTATGATTTTATCTATAAAAAAAGAAATGAGCAATTTCACCTTCCTTCTTCTGGACATTATATGTTTGTTGGGCTAAAATATCATTAATGGTGGCCTTATAAGCAGTGTCAGATATATGTTTTTAGTTGATATATTATAATGTACCTAAGCTTGAAGCTTTCACAACGTGCTTGGCATGAGACCGCTAAATGCCTCTTGTAATGTCAATTCTAAATCTATTACATTGGAGATTAATTACCCTTATATGAAATGAAAATAATGTTTGAAAGATGTTTTGTTGTTGCTTTTCAATGGTGCATATATGTATTCAACACTGTGAACTAAATGCAGATTTAAGACTAAGTTGCTGGTTCTGGTTCAGATCCTGGTTTGGGTTAGCAGATCTGGCAAAATGTTTTTTGAGGTTGGGTTTTTTTGTAGGGTTTATCTGTACCAAAAAAATTTGAAAATCATAAATATATAAATATTTTTACCTAAAAAAAGGATAACCACATAACATACGTTTAATAAACAAAATAACTAAGTTACTGGTTTGGGTACGAGAACCCGGTACGTGGGTACGGGCAAAATTTTTTTAGGGGTTTGTGTATGTGTGTGTATATATATATATATATATATATGTATTATATATACAAAAAAATAAGAGAAATATACAGAATTGTAAAACTAAATCATTTCATAGTATGATACTTGATCATTGATCAATGCCAAATGCCAAAGATAAATATTAAATGCCAATTGATAGTTGAAAAATATTCAAATAAAATTACTGAATTACAAAATGTAGTTCATGAAACATTGAAACATGATTCAATGTTCATTGTTCAAGTGCTCATCAATCATCAAAAGGATTGTTAGAATCATCGTCATCGTGACTTGGATTTTGAGCGGTTTGAACTTCAAAATCATCATCATTTGAACCCAAAGCGGATCCAACACCATGTGATATCTCATCAATATCACCCACATCATCCATAGTGGCTCTAGCAAGATCCTGAATGGTTGCATCCAAGTCAGCAGACTCAGGTGCTACATCCCAAAGCCTCGCTGCCCCCTGCTTGTATTGAGGATCCTTACGCGACAGAAGACGCAAATTGGAATGAATATACACCAAGTCTTCAGCTCTTTTTGCAGCCAACCGGTTACGCTTCATTGAGTGGATAAAGGAGTATGTACTCCAATTCCGTTCAACGGCAGAAGAGCTTGCAACCTGGAGAGAAAACCAACAAAATAAAAAATAAAAAGTGCAAGATAAATTCAAGAATGTTAAGTGTTAAATTCTACAATACAAGTGGCAAAAAAAAAAAAACTTACTTGTGAGAGGATCTTGATTGCAAGAGGTTGGAGGTACATATAATCTTGACCATGGAGGTACCACCATGTAAGAGCATCCATTTTGTATTGGTCTCTAACAATAGAAGGGGTATGATTTTTTCCTGAGATAAACATTCCAAATTCTCTCATGACACTTGTTTGCACTTCTGGATCACTGAACATTCTACTAAATGCCCTCTTATACCCATTAGCAACTTCAGAATCTCTATATGGTGGTATTCTCCCTGGGATAGAAAGTACTTCAGTGGTATAGTACCTCGAGATAGGGCATATGCAAGGAGGTGCAATGGAGTTGTCATCTTGTTCCAACGATGAAGAACAATTGCTTCCACCCTTTTGTAAAAGGTGTCTTCAGGATCATTCTCTCTTTTTTCTATTTCTATTTTTATTTTCTCCAACATTGTGTCCATGCTATCATAGACATCCCCCAAGCATGGTTCATCTGTATCAGCAAACCGAAGCATAGACATGATAGGTTCGGTGAACTCCAATACATAATTCACATGATCCCACCAATCATCATGCAAGATCAATGCCTTGACCTTTTGGGCCCTCTCTGAATTTGATTGCTTCCATATACCCCATTGGTTGCTAATAACCATTTGACTCAATGCATCTTTCACCTTCACAAGTCGTCTCAGAACAATTGTGTGAGATGCAAACCGGGTCTCCGCAACCTAAGAACATGTTAATAGTAAGTTAATAACACATTTAAAATATGTAAATAATGCAAAAAATTATTTTATTCAATTATGTAAAACATGACATAAATGAAACTAAATAAATTAAATTTACCTTCAACAATTCCAATCTTGAAAAAGTTTTGAAAATTGCTTGTGACATATGGTGGTTTGTCACAAACATCTGGATCTCCTCAGACTCTTGGTATATTTCTTTCACCCACTCTATTTGGTTGCCAATTGCTTGCATCACCAAATTGAGGGAGTGTACGGTGCACGGTGTCCAAAAGATGTGCTCATATCTAGCCTCTACCAAAGCACCTGCAGCCCTGCAAACTTTTGCATTGTCCGTAATTACTTGGACAACATTTTCACTACCCACCATCTCTATGGAGTCAATGAGAATCTTGGAAATGAACACTGCATCTTTCACTTCCCCTTCACAGTCAACCGCCCTCAAAAACATTGCCCCCTTGGGGGACACTGCAATAACATTAATCAATGGACGGTTTTTGCAATCTTTCCATCCATCGGAAACAATAGATACACCTGTTTCAACCCAAGAATCTCTAATTGGTTTTAGTTGGGCCTTTATAGATTTCTTCTCTTTTTGCAATAAGGTGGTATGCACCTTTTCATACCCAGGACTTGTGAAACCAGGAGGTGCACTATTTATTGCTGACACCATGTCCTGCCAATATGGTGATCTCACCAAGTTGAATGGAAGACCATTGGCATAGAGGCAACGTGCAATTTTTTCTTCAGCAATATCTCTTGCCTGCATTTTAAATGCCTTCTCTAATGGACCTCTCTTGCGGGTGGTGGTTTGTGGTTCTTCATCTTCTTCTTCCATAGAGGGTATAGACAAGAAGGGATGTCTAGAGGGCCTAACTGTCTAAGTGGGTAATGTTGTTTTTTTCTTTCCGGAAGTATAACTACTTTGTTTTCCTCTTGCAACCAATTTGTCAGCATCTTCTTGTTCTTTTATAAATGCTGCTATTTGTACAGCAGACAACCCCTTCTTATCTTGGCCCTCACATGTATTAATCCCTTTACCACCAGGGCCCATAAAATGAAGTTTCACTCGGTAATAGGAGCTATTATATTGTGTATTGCAAAAATTACACTTCCAGACAAACCCCCCACCTCCAGGAATTTGTGAAATTCTTGTGGTATGACTCCATAAAGGAGATCCTTTATCAATTTTGAACTTTTGGCTTCCCTCCCCACCCACTAAACTTTGACTACTGGCCATTGTTGCAATCTATGAAAAAAAATGAAAACAAATATATATACTCGAAAAACTTCTTCACAAACTTGAAAAAATCTATCAAAAACTAAGAAACTTAAAAAAATTCATCAAAAGATTGAAGAATAAGGTTTAAATGCATACCTTAAACACTTAAATCTCCTTTGTAGAAGCTATTTGCCACTCCACAATCGATCTCCTTCGAATACAATCACCTCCCTTCAAAATGCTAAGATAGAGAGAAAATATGGAGAGAGCAAAATGAGAGGTAAAAATGAAATGTTTTAGTGTTGAAAGGCCTCATATTGGGTCGTTTTAGGGTTAAGAGGCAAAATAATAATAAAAAAATTGTTTTTTATTTGACTTTGGGCCCACTTTTTAAGTGCTGGGCCGTGGGTTCTCCCAGGTACGCCCGGGTACGTGGCTGGTACCCCCGGGTACGTGGCTGGTACCCCCGGGTCCGCGCACCATTGGGCCAGGTTCGCGCTGGGCACGCACCCTGTGCTTACCCAGCGCGTACCCACAGGCGAACCCGTACCAGGTTCGCACCCGAACCGGGTTTGAGGCTTGTGGGTACGAACCCTGCAACACAGCAAAATAACTATAAAAATTATATAAATTTGTATGTGATTAATATTTATTATTTAATAAACAAAGCAACTATTAAAATTCCATAAATTCATACTCCAAAAAACCCCCTAAAGAGGCTCAAATAACCATTGACAAATTTAAAATAGTGGCAGTACAGGTAATAACTCTGTCAAAACTCCCTCATTTTCATGCACATACTCATCAGCCATTGGTGGACAGAGACGTAGAAGAAGGAGAAGCTTTGGGGAATGATGGGGCTGTCTATGTTCTTAGCACATTTTTCTGAACAGCACCACATGGTCTGCACACAGCGAGCTATTTCAGATTGTGAATTTTCAATGGATGCCCTATGGTTTTGTTGTTGCAGCAAGCAGGTCAAACACTCAACCAATGGAAAGTCAGGCATTGATACAAGTAAGTGTGTTTTAAGAACCTAGCCCTACAGCCATGAAGGCATGCTTATTTGCTGCTGATGGATAGGATTTAGGAGCATTGGACACCCAATGCATTCTTTACTGCAATGGTGCCATTTTAGGCGGGTTTCTATTTTTACTCTTCATGTTTAAAATTTGAAGGAAAAGAAAGAGTGATTGATATATGAAAGAAAGCAAAAAGAAAAATTCCATCAAAACACATTGGGTTCATCCCTGGTTCACCATGATCTTCTTGGGTTTTGTTTGGTCCACCTAGGTTTGTCCGGGATGAACCCACAGTGAAATTTATTCCCCCTGGTCAAATTCACATCAGGATTGATCCAGAATTTGAATCCGGTGCAAACTGGACCTGGATATGGGACAAAACCCAGTGAACTGGTAACATATATTTAATATGCTGTTTGGATTTATCAGCCATAATAATAATAGCCAAGAATGTGGAGGTAGCTTGGATAGGGAAGAAAGGATTTTCTTGGGCCATGGCAGTTGAGAGGGGCAAGCTGAGAACTGCTCTCATGTATTTATGAAAAGATTTATATATATCTTTCAAGTCCATAGTTATTTGTATGATCAAATGTTATAAAACAAACAAATATATTATAACACATTTGACAAGAGAACATGTAATAGTAACATAAAAAGAAGGGCAAAATACTTGGGAATAAGGCTGTACTACGCCTATGGGATGGCTTCAGATTATGACTACCAAAAATGCCATCCCTGCAAATGTCCTCAGACCAACTGGCATGGATACTTTGCAGTATACTTAACAGAAATAGACTGTTAAAGCAAAGGCACAAGGACTTGGTCAATGGGCAGGAGGTTGCCACATGCATCAATTACAAAAAGGGCATGTGGTGGTGAAAGGAATAACAAAGGAATATCACTGACAATTGGTTAAGACTGTGTTGAAAGCAGCTATCTGGATAGATTAGAAAACAATGACAAAGGAGTGCTGGCAGTTTTATTTATGTTGATATCTGACAAATTTCAGATTGTTGCCAACATCTAAAACCAAGTACAAACCTAGCCGCTCTGATATGAGACAATTTCCTGGTATCTGATGAATATTTCCTGGTATCTGATGAATATTCAGAAGGAAAATTGCACTAAAATTTGAGTATTCAGAGCAAAGCTCCTACTCACTAAAGCCTATTGGCTAAATGCAATCTTTAGATTGAGATCTCTATGGAGTTTAACAAAGGATCAAGTCTAAAACTTTGTTGACAACACATTAAATATCATAAAGGAGTTCTTGATACAATATCCCATGAGCTTTATGTAATATCTGTTAGCATAGAATTAGAGAAATTCTGAGATTCCTGCATCATCTGAGATAAAGTGGAATCACAGATGTTCTTATTAAGATTTTAGTGGGTGTCCCCATTCCTGTCAATATTATGAAGAGTATCAATTGGGATTAATGCGTTCTAACCATCTAAGGGTGCAAACAACAAAAGAGAAAGAAGCCGAGCACACCCATTAAGTTCTTAGCCTTAAGCTTATGTTTGGGTCCATGGCAAGACTTGATGACAAGGATTTAGTATTTTTTTGTCATAGTCCTTAATTGCAAACTAGGGCCAAGTGATTGGGAATGGCAACATAAAGCCTTACATGATATGGATGTTAAATTTTAAAGAAAGAAGGCTTATTAAAGGTAGAATATTTTTGTATGATAATTTCCAAAAGAATCAAGTAAGTTGAAGACATAGTTATTGTTATGGGGAGGTCATTTGAAATCAAAAGTAAAGGAATAAGGATATAACTCTATTTTAAATAAATATGGTACCTAGAAGATGTGCATATTGGGATAGGGATGCAGTCATTGTTCCTACACGAAATGGTCCAGTTAGTTATTTATGCACGCAGACTTGGTGAGTACTTGCCATACTTTTTGTTTGGTGAGTAACTCCCAAAAAAATCAGAGCTTTTCTACCAAGTTTTTTGCAAGTACTCACCGAGGTTCTTGGCGAGTTTTTTCAAAAAACTCGGTGAGACTATGCCCTTTGGCAAGTCCCTGCCCAAACAAAAAAAAATCATTTTTTAAAAACATTTTTGTAAACAAAAATGTGTTAACTACATAATTTCTCCCTTAAGTGATAAAATTGTGAAAATGGCATGCAACATAAGGTTTTGTGTGGTTTTTGAGGCCTTAATTTGGGCTTAGTGGTGGGGGCTTTGCCCCTCGACCCCGCCTTGTATTGCAACAAAGAATGCACCAAGGGTGCTACCTCTTGACCTCGCCTTGTATCGCAATAGGGAATGTACTAGGGGTGCTGCTCCTCAACCCTGTTGGGGTTGTTGCCCCTTGACCCCATTGGGGGTGTTGCCTCTCAACCCCCTTGGAGGAGTTGCTCCTAGACTGTAACACTCAATCTGATCTACAGTTTAAAAAATGTAAACTAACTGCTAGTTTCAGCTGAAGTATAACTAACTAGTATTCATGCTAGGGTTTCCTTTGCAACTTGAACGGAAAGAAAAACAAATTCTAAAGAATTACATCATATTCAATTTCTCAACTAACTTTTAAAATTTCAGTTTCAGCTGAAAGGGTTACCACTAACTGATTTCATATAATTGAAAATACAAAAGAACAATAACTAGCTTTACTTGCTTTCGTAAAGTAAGAGCAATAATTACAGCTATGAAATAAACATGCTAAGTAAATATTTCTGAAATTTAAAGAGATAGAAAGAGTACAAGAAAATACAGTTTTGAAGGTTTCCTGCTGGAATGCTGCACAAAACTCTTCTGTTTCCAAGGGAAAAAGAAATATCATCAAGGGCTTATCTGCCCTGTTAGTTTTAGGATCAAACATGAAATAAGCAGAAAAATGCAACACAAAGAACAATGAACTCAAGTTTATCCCGGGAAGACCCTCCTACTTGAGGGAGAAAAACCCAACAATATATCTCTTATATATCAGAAAGTGCAGAATAAGAGCAAAAATCTGCATTACAATCAGACCCTTCTCAAGGGCGGATTTGACACAAAGAATGATGAGAATCTCTTCTTGATACAATCGAATATTAATCTCCTTGAGGTCAAACTACTGCTACAAAATTATGATTTGCTGCTAGGACACAAACTTCTCCTTGAGAGTGCGAATTGAATAATGAATGAATTTGATGATGAATGAATGAACACCACCTTGTATATATACCAACCTAGCCAACCTTTCATCTAGGTTAGCCTCTTTGATTTAAATAACAAATATAAAATATCATTTGTTAACTAGGCCGGCCTACCTTGATAATTATTTATTATCTTAATTTTTACTTAGGAGGAAAATAGCTCTCTAAGCTACCAAACACTAACACTCCCTCTTAGCCAGGGAGATATTTTCTAGATATCTACGTCATGGAGTCTCTCAAGATGACACCCACAATGGCTACACCCATTTGTGGAAAGCTCAAAGGTTCATCACGGAGTCTCTCAACATGACATCCACCATGGCTACTCCCATGTGTGGAAAGAAACACACGTACAAGTTCCCATCACGAAGTCTCTCAACGTGATGTAGTCATGGAGTCTCTCAACATGACGTCCACCATGGCTACTCGCATGTGTGGAAAAACACAAGTACAAAGGGTTCATCACGGAGTCTCTCAACGTGATGTTGTCATGGAGTCTCTCAACATGACGTCTCATCTCAATCTTAGAGATGAACAAGGGCTCGCACCTCATATTTCTCCGTCTTAGAGAAATATACACTACAAGGGCTTTCACCTCATATTTGTCTGTCTCAAAGAAATATACACTATAAGGGCTTTCACCTCATACTTCTCCGTCACAGAGAAATATACACTACAAGGGCTTTCACCTCATACTTCTCCGTCACAGAGAAATATAAACTACAAGGGCTTTCACCTCATACTTCTCCATCACAAAGAAATATACATTACACAAATCTTCAGGATGATGTGAATCCCTCTGAAGCTCCAAGTACTTGCATCAACCTCCTGACCTCCTCGTCCAAGGTTGCCTCTGTTGGTTTGTCAGGCTCCCTCTAAATGTTATTCCTCCTCTTCGAAGAAACTGACCTCAATGACAATCCATATAGGTTCTTCCTCTTCGAGACATGTCTCTAGTGAAGTTAAGTGCCACCAACTCAGTCCCATGGCTGCAAGCTATGACTCCATGCTTGTTCATTTCTCTAGTTGGCATGACTTCCTCACAGGATGCCTCAAGAATTCCTTATGCAATCTCTCATCATCTTTTTGCTCCTTGATCTGTCCTGGAAGCATTTTAGAGAGAGATTAATAATAGAATTAAACTATCTCGAAGAGAAATACCAATGCTAGAAGCATACAAGATTCAATATTCCCAATTGCATGAATTATTATTAACTACATAGAATTCATGATCATAAAATACTTATCTCTTTATTGAGTAGAATAGACAACAATTCGACCAATAGTAAAGATTTGTACAGCCAATTTCACAGCTTTTGGATTCTTGCAGCGACTCTTAAATTTGACAATTCAAATATACTATTTCTGAAGCTAACTCAAAAAATAGCACCCCCTCCTAGGTATTAGCTTAGCGGTCATGAGATAGCCTGGAAATATATTTCCCCTACAATTTTTCTTTTCTTCATAATGACTTATCTTATGTGATGCCAATATGTAGCGTTAGAATGTCTTGCTCGTCTGTGACTCCTCAACCAACTCAATCGATGTGAAATTTGCCATTGTTTATCCCAGACAAATTTATTGGCCTGTGCGCCAGGGCCGCCAAGAAAGACTCAAAAAAATATTCTCGATATGATTTGTATTTATTCAACTTGGCTTATCTAAATCAGAGATGCCTACCCCGTCAGCTTATTCTGACTTATTTTCTATTGGACTCACCTGCAAGTGATTATATTAATTTCTAAATATGAGATTACCTGATACTCTTCATACTTGACTGCTATCAAATAAGTCGTAATGAACAATCACGAAATATTAATTTTCCAAACCTTCAATATTGACTCGGTAGAAAAGAAATATTATAATCCTCCTTGTCGCCCCAAATTATTAATACCGTCAAATGTAAAAGACCCAAATATCGGCTTATGAGAAGACGGAATAAAATATTCAAGCTTGGCTTTATCACCAAATACAATTGTATTTCCTCTTGGAGTAAAAAAACGTGACATGCATTGTAATAGTCGATTGCTCTCATTTTGACTCCTTTGATTGCTAGCAGCTCCCAATAGTTTAGTGAGGACGACTTTTCAAAAACGTTTTCATACCTGTTGATCAAATATTCCTGACTTAAATATAGTACGGCTATGTTCAAATATTCCTGACTTATTCGATATTTATTCTCCAGCGACGAACTCCAAATGAATCCTTGTTCCAATGTGGCTATTAGTTTTGTTTCCTTCCGGAACCAAATTGTGCCAAAGCCTTTTTTCAGTTTTGTCTTGTTTCTGAATTTAATTTCCATGATTTTTCTCCTCCTTTCTTCCTGGGCTTAGAGTGAGTCTGACTGTCATGTCATGATTTTTCTTAAACCTGGCTCTGAGACCATGTTAGTTTTAGGACTAGACATGAAATAAGCAGAAAAATGCAACACAAAGAACAATGAACACAAGTTTATCTTGGGAAAACCCTCCTACTCGAGCGAGAAAAACCCAACAACAATATATCTCTCATATATCAAAAAGTGCAGAATAAGAGCATAAATCTACTTTACAATCAGACCCTTCTCAAGGGCGAATTTGACACAAAGAATGATGAGAATCTCTTCTTGATACAATCGAATATTAATCTCCTTGAGGTTGAACTGCTGCTACAAAATTATGATATGCTGCTAGGACACAAACTTCTCCTTGAGAGTGCGAATTGAATGAAGAATGAATGAACACCACCTTGTATATATACCAACCATGGCAACCTTTCATCTAGGTCGGCCTCTTTGATTTAAATAACAAATATAAAATATGATTTGTTAACAAGGCCGACCTGCCTTGATAATTATTTATTATCTTAATTTTTACTTAGGAGGAAAATAGCTCTCTAAACTACCAAACACTAACACGCCCAACTGAAGACCTATTGGCCTCCCATGTTTCTTCAATTGAAGAAACCTGTCCCTTCATGAGGGTAATCAACAAGGATCACAAAATATCATCATGCCTTTGAGCCTGGTGTCAAGGACCTATACCACTTGATCGATCCTTCACTATGGGTGACTCCCAACTAGAAAGATCACTCTGACCAGGGGTATATCTGGTACTTGATAGCTGGCAAATGCTTAATTTAGCATCGTACCTTGGCCAAGGATTTTATTATTATTGGCACATCTGTGCTGTCAGCACTCACCCTTGCTCAACATGATAATTCTTGACTTTAGTTTTATATTACAGGTTTTTGTTCCAATTCATTCCTCTTGATTTAAGATTACGCTGTTTTCTTAAAGCATATAGAGAGAAGGATTTAGCTCATTAACTTTTCACTTCTAAGGATTAATCTGCATATTCTGAACATATATAGAGAGATGGAAGAGACTGGTCACCCTTGATGGTCTCTAGAGAATAAATGAACTCGGATTGGTGGGAGATAAAGGCACAATTCCAGTTTAGAAATTTTATGAACAGAGACAAGAAGGCTTCGGTTGAGACAAACGAAAATAAACAAAGCAATATAAGGAAAAACTTGAACCAACATTCAGGGTCGGAATTGATCAGGGAAAGGTAATTCGGAAGCAAGATCATTTAATTATACATGCTCATAAAAGATAGTGTATTCCATCAGCATGAACCAGATAATAGCAAAAACCGACTACATTATATTTTCAACAAGACTAAGGAATACCACGAGTTTTGCTTTCCAACGAAATAATATTTAGAAAGGAAACATAGATTTTTCGATAATAAGAATATCAAGTTTTTGTTTCTCATTACGTGCCTGATTTAAGAATGTCTAAAGCTCGTAGAAGCAGCCGGGTCTCTCCTTGAGGAACCATATAGAAGCGACATAGCCGCTAATATCCTTATTGGCCAAATAAAGATATAGAGACGGCTACTTCACAATTTCAAGCGATTACATAGAAACAAAAAACTCAGACACATTGACAATGTTTCCACAAATTGCTCGACTGAGGAATTTAATTCATGAACGCCCCACAAATATGTAGCCGACTGATAGCGAGGGAATTAAGAGTATGATAAAGGAGAAAATATGACTAGTTGAGTGCAGATATACAGGATGAGGTTTTCCCCAAATCACTAGAATGCCGATCAAGAAAATACGAGGGCAAGAATGAACTCCCAAAAGATGATGTTCGAGTGATGACCAGCCAAGGCAAGACAAGATAAGCATGGATACAGAGTAAGGTGTGAAACTAGAAGATTGATGTTCCAAAAATGGGTAAGTAAGTGTCTCCGTGAAAGCCCCAAAGAGAAAGATGAAAGCCTGAGCAAGAATGAAGGAAGCAGAAAAAAAATCAGCAGCGAGAGAGAGTCCGCAATAATCTCTTTGAATCCTTAAGAAACCTCCAATTCAAGACTCCCAAGAGCATGCAATTGCATGCCTACCTCTTGGTCGTTTCACCCAAGAGGCTCGATGGAAGATTGGCGGGAGCTACTGCCTTCCATTTCAACTGATGGCTTCCCAAACTAATATTCAGTCAATTTTATATTTAAATTGATAGACTTAAGGTTATAGAAATTATTATAAATTTTAATATTTTATATTCATTTATATTCTCCTAAGGTGTATTCCATGAGTTGATTTTCTCAACTTCAAAAGGAGATTATTGATAAATAATTTAAATTGACTTCTTAAACAATTATTTTATTAAAAGAGTTATGACCAAGGTCACGTCTTAACACGACCATCTTACACCGACTCATGGTAGAATGATAATTTTCATCCTTTGTTAACTATGTCCTCTCCTTGATGATATTTCCTTTTCCCTTGGGCGTTGACGATCCTGCAACCACTTGGCAAAAAGGGAAATAGGGTTAGACCGTTCTCATCATATATGTAAATATATAAAATACAAACTCATCTTCACATTCATTTTCAAATATTTAAGAAAATCATTCACTTTTGCCGTTTCAACATATAATTTAAAAATTCTTTCCCCAATTTCACATTCTCATGAAAAGCAGTTAATCATAACTAACATAACAACCATGATCTTATTGCCATATTCATGTTCAAGATAGAGGGCATGTAACATAGACCCTCATGAGGGGCATTGCCCCTCAACTCCATTGGGGTCTCCACTCCTAGACCCCCACTAGTTATTGGGGAAATTTGATTATAATGAGGGGGTTTGGGAGTGGAGAATTGGACACCATAATCAACAACTTAAACAATTATCTTTATCACACTATCACACTATCAATATCAGTATCAAAGATTCAAAATGTCATTATTATTATAAAATACAATACAACCTTCAACTTCACATAAGAAAGGTAGAGGACAAATTAGAGGTCATTGATTTGGATGACATTGATCCTTATAGTGATTGAACAAGGCAAGATGAGGAGACTCCATTGTTTATTGCAAATGAGATTCTTGATTTTTAGAGGTAGGCAATGGAGGATGTGGCTACAACAAAAGGAGCTACTAGATTGTCAATGGATGACATTGATGAGGCAAAGGAGTCATTGCCATCTAGCAATAGTTTGGAGGTTGAGTCGGAGCCACAAACACAACCTTCAATGCTGAGTGAGGAACTGCAATAGAGTGCAAGATTAGAACCTCTGCCCAAGTTTTCACTAGATCAAGGAAGAGAAAGATGTAAAATGTTGTAACATGCAATTTATGAATTATGCTGATGATTTTCAAAGGCAATCATCATAAATTCATAATAATTGCCCACTAACTATTGTATTAGGATTCCACATGATGATGCAATTTTGTTCTCAATTTGTATTCAAATGAATCAAGTTTAATAGACAACGCTTTTGTACTCATTTATGGACTCATTGGATACATTTTGTCATTGAATTTAGCAAAAAAATGTGTTTTTAAAGAAATTTAAGCAATTTTTTAAGTAGCCAAGTTTTTATAGTCTTTTCCGAGTCACAAATTTTTGGTCTGCCGAGTTTGAGTCTGCCAACTATGCATTAATATTTACACATCAGCTCTAACAACTCGGTATTATGCTTCAAACTTTATTATTTAACCCTAAGATGACAAACCCTAATCTATTATGCTTGAATCTAGCAAACCTAGAAGCTTCTCAACAAACCCTAGTATTGCAGGTTGGGTTTGCAAATATAACAGAGATTGCAGGTTTAATTATTTTATTCTAATCTACTAAACTTAGATTACAAGAATGATTCATGTCTTAACCTAAATTACCCAAATCATGCTATTTGTGACTTAAATATTTGTCTTAATCTAACAAACATAGGCAACAAAATACGATTTACACTTGATGATAACAACCCCAACAAATCTATTTCAGTTTCATGTTTTTTAATAAGATTTAGTGATGAACCATAATTTCTTCACAACTTGTACACCAACTCCCAAAATCCAGATTACAAACAATGCCAACAACGTTGAATAATCTCATGAGCTTTCTTACTATTACTAAGATCTGAAATACATTACAAATCGCTGCAACAACAGAGAATACAATAATTGCAGTAATAATAGAACCCATGATTGCACAACTGCAACAATAGATTGGGAATACAGTACTAAAACTCACAACAACTACGATGCTGTGCAAACTCAATACTGGTGCAACTTGCCACCATGAAAGTTTAGTCGCAATCTCTAAATGAGACCATCCCACAGGGTCAAAGGGGTTTCATCCTCTGATCCTTGAAACCAAAGGGTTGTCATTCTTTGATCTCCAATAGATTTGTGGGTTGTCATCCTCAAATTTGGACTCTTGAACATGATGGCTCAGAGCAAGTTCTTGTTAGGGTTTTTGTGTGTAGTATGCTGAATTAATTTTCCTAGGATGTGTCTACCTTTTGATATTTTTGAAACCCTTTCAAATCTATGATTGCAAATGAATTCTGGCTCAACTGTATGGCTCAAATTTTGCACAGATCAAGGGTAGCTGAGGATACAACCACTGCATTAATGGCACCCTAGGAGCAGGCGATAGGCTATGGTGTGCAACCAAAATGACTGTCTTTTCTCGCTTCCGTTTGAATGGTTGACTTAATTGGCCTTCTTCATCCCTTGCTTGTAGCCATGTGTAAATCCACACTATTGAGCTTTGACTATGGTTTTTGGGTGAGAAAATATGCTTTTGTAGTAGTTGCAACATTTAACTGGCCAGAATACGAGCCACCATATAGATCACATATTATGAATGCCTTCATGTTTCTCTATTTTGGTAAACCAGTGGGATGCCGCATGTTTTCTTTGTCTAGGCTTTCGTGGTCACAGAATTCAACACCTTTTATTGGAGACAGTATCTACACACTTCAGTCTTGCTAACTGAATGGGATGATTTTACTAGCTAATTTCTAAGCTAGGGGCAAGGGACACTATATTTTTTAGATAGGGAATGAAATATGGTAGCAAAGATGTTATGAATGAACAAAGGATTTCTTCCAATCAAATCAGGGAAATTCATTTCATTAACAATATAGAAGTCCTTGCTTCTTAGGGAAGCAATTGAATTAGAGAGATGCTCTAGTGAAGAAAAACTAAATAGGAAAAAGTCTTGACACAACATTTATATAAAATATCTTGTCAGTAATATATTTGTAGAGAAGAAATTTCATTACCCCTCTTTGCTGATAATGTATGCAATGCTTTTCTGAGAAAGACCCATATGCCAGATTAAGCTCGAATCTTAACTATACCCCAAAATAAGTTCTACAAGAAAATTATGGTGAATTTGTGGAGACTAAAGAAGTTATATAATGGAAAAAAATCCGGTTCATGGTCTCATTGAAAAGATTGCAGAAGATTTTATGCTTATAAAGTTTGTTTCATGTAAAAAGTTCCCAAAGATTAGAGGAGCATTGGAAAATAGGCTTATTAAACATGATATTTAGGTAGTCTTAAGAGGTCTTAAAGTGGAAGAGTCAAAACATTTACCCTGCCAAATTATCATCAGTGACACTAGATAGTAACTTTTATGAAGGTCATACTTAGTTTTTTTTTTTTGTTAGCCTAGGGTATCCCCGTGACCCAGCCCAACACTCACACTCTACCTTGGAGAGGCGAGCTGAGAAGAGACTAATCCCTGGGGATGCACGCAACCATCAGCATGCCACATGCATCGGTTAAGTCCGGGCCTTGGAGTCAAACCCAAGACCTTGGGGAGCATACCCAAGACTCAAGCCAACTCCGGTACCCATGCGGGCTAAAGGTCATACTTAGTTAATAATTTAATAGTTAGTGGAGATTCATCTTGAGAGAGGTGAGGATTTAAAAAAGATACATGTGGAAAACAAGGATATCTGAAGTAGGATCTTTCATGCCTGAAGGCACAAAAATCTTTATGCAGAAGGATCACAGCCAAGAAGATAAGAGGAGGAACTTAATTTTTGGCTTGTGCAAGAGCCAAAACATTTGTCAATGATACTAAATGGAAACTTCTACATATGTAGTTGGTAGTTATAGAAATCCATCTTGGTAGGAGACAAGAATTTAAAAAATCTTTGCACACATGCTGAAAGCATGAATATCTGAGGTAGGATCATTCAAGTCTGGAAGGAAAGAGGAGGGACTTATCTTTCAGAAATTATGATTAGGATTGCACAGCTCTGGAATACAAGTTGAGAACAATCTTGTGATAATACTCAACCCCTCCTCACCATATAACCTATAAAAAAGAATATATGAATAGTCCACCAAAAGTGATGCTTAACATTGGATGCCTAAGCATTGGGATTTAGAAGACTTCCCAAAGAGCATACAGCAAAGATGCTGACTATAGTATAAACATCATTATCAGTTGATGATTGTCAACAAAAGGACTTTTCTCAAGATTTTGTTGTCTCACTTATTAAGATGGTGAACTTTTGAGAAATTTCACCGTTGAAGAAAAACAGGTAGGAGATATGTCAACATTGAAATGACGAGAGTGTTAGCAATATTATATCCAACACAATCATTGTAACCAACAAATTGTCTGCCACTTGATTGGTACACAAGATCATTAATCTTCACACTCCAACACTCAATCAGCCACCTCAAATATTCTCAATGTAATGAAAATAAGAGATCCCATTAAGCCTATAAGGATCAGCCAAGGAACAAAGACCAAGAAATAATAACATCAACCTTTTGTGTGCAATTTTTCTAGGAAAACTATGTACTTAATAAGTCCTTAAACATTAATCCCGCTCATTATTTGTAGATGCGGGAAAATCTACCCTGAGAAACCAATGGAGTATTCAGGATAGGACAAGAGGTGTGTTTGAGGAGTCTAGACGATGAAAACTTGTATTTAAGAGACAAAATAAACAAGGAACCTCAGTAACAGGCAGCACTAGGTGAGTACGGAAAGTGATGAAAAATTGGAACAGCTGAGAATAATGACCTAAAAAACAGCAGTAAGTATAAGACACATGCTTGCTGGGGTTACAACAAGATGTAATAGATGTCATCTACTTTTTAGGAAGAGACAATTTGTAGATAAATGACCCTAAAGGCATCTCAAGGTGCATTGCAAATAAATTAAAAAACTGTCACAGGGCATAGTTTCAGACCTTTTAACATAAGGCATCCTCAACATATATAATTGCAATGATTTCATCGGCATTTTCATTCATTGGCTTGGTTATCAACAGTTAAAATTCTAACATTACTGTGATCTTCAAAACAAAACTACCAGAAGACCGTTCAGTCGTAGATGGAAGATGCAAGTTACCTGGACATGCTCCTAATTACCATGATTTTAAGGATCTTCAAGTAGGACTGCTCGGTTGTAGGTGAAATACAACAATTTGAAAGTATTTCGTAGGCAAATTATACAGATTCTTGAGATAATTTATGCATCATCGGGTGCAGGCTAGGAGAAAATGTGCCGGATAATCCAGTAGATGAATTCTATTATGCTTATTGAAACATGTGCAAATAAATTTAGATTCAGATATAAATGTTGCCAAAGTTAAAGAAGAAATTCATTAATACTTTGAGTTATTGAAAAAAAGAAGAAGCAAATTACACCTATGCAGATGCAACTTTTGGCAACAAAGCAAAAAAGTTCGTAGTTTGGTATCACAACTTGAAGTATGGCCCGCTATTTTGCTTGAGAACTATACTACATGAAAGTCAGCTCAATGGATCAAAACAAGTACTAAATGAAGCTTCAATTGGGAGTAGAATCTGTGGTTTGTGAAGGAATTTTCTATATTCATGCAAAAATAATTCAAGAGATCAAGTCCATATATGATGAGCAATTGAGTTCATGTGACTTGGATTCGTGCAGATAGAGTAAAAGCAATATAGGACCACTCTAGAACACATACCTCTTGTTAGGATCTTCTGTTGTTTAAGTTGTAATTGTTTTATGGTTATTGGAGTTCCTTCTAGCACTATATACTATTGTAACTTTGTGTCTATTTGATTACTGTTGACTTTGGTCATTCTTGGACTTTAATATTGTAGGAGTTAATGGTGACTCCCCAACACCCCCAAGATCAGTTGCGATCAAAACCACTTCCACAAGAGAGAGAATGGCAAGAAAGCTTGCTTCACAATGCAAGATTGATTAATGGCTGAATTGCTTGCTATTGCTTGATATGAAAATGTACATGATGTGCCTTGCTTATGTAGGCAAGGTTGAAATGTAGTAGTGAACATGATGTTGACAAATGTCATAATCCTATGACATGAGACAACCAACAACCTAATCATCTAGAAAATGATGCATCCTAGCTAGATAAGATAAGTTCTAGAAAAACCAACTAAGACTTCTAGAAGGAATCTTTTATCCTAAGTAAACTTAACCATGTGAATATGTCCCCTAATTTACCTAGTGAATGAATAAGCTAGGTACAAGACAATTATTCACACCAACAAATATAATTTTTCATCTTGACATATCAAGCTAAACCGGACAAAGGAATATGCAATTATAACCTATGATGAACTCTTCAACAAGATAGAAGTAGCTTTAGCATAGATATCCAATAAGATCTTTGATTAGACAGCTTTCAGATAGAAGCTCTATACAATTTTTTCTTGAGCTAGCAGCTTCTTTGAACCAGTATATGTTGCTACCAGCAATATTGATGATTTATATATTGTTATATACTAGGTTACCGGGTTCTCCTGGAATCGCCCCCTTGATACTTGTATGGGCTGGGTTCGGGGCTGGTATGCTACTGGGTTTGCCTAGGGTCCTGCTCAGGCACCTAGGGTTCCTTGTGGGTCCTTGGCAGGACCCTATGCAAACCTGAGCGAATGCAGGGGCCACCCAAATAAAAAAACATATTTTAAAAACATTTTTATAAACAAAAAAGTGTCAACTACCTAATTTTTCCCTTAAATGATAAAATTGTGGAAATGGTATCTGCCATGAAGGTTTGTGTTGTTTCAAAGGTCCTTAACCCCATTGGGGTCTCCACTCCTAGGCCCCCACTAATTATTGGGATCTCTTGTCACATAAGAAACTTGATTACAATGAGAGGTTGACGAGGAATTGGGATCTAACTCTTGAGTGTGCTGACTTATATGTTATTGTTGCACAACTTGCCAAAAATCTCTTTAGATGAGGCAGCTTTTACATATGACATCGCTAGTGGAAGTGACATTGTAACTCATTGTGGTTCAAATGAAATTGAACCAAATGTTGACTTTGATACTCTCAATGAAGAGCTATATAAAGATTATTGGATATTGATTGTACTTTTCATGGTGTATTGACATTTGACAAGTCACTGAATTATGAATTTATTAGTCTTTTCTTTTTTGCAAATTATGAGGTATTTAAATCTTTTGTTTATTGGCAATTATGAGCATCACACACACACACACACACAGCTGAACCTGTACCTCTACCCAAGGAAAAAACACCACCATACTGCTGTACTTGTACCCGTACCTGTCCCTGTACTAGGACTGACAACTTACATTATGTAGTTTAAAAATTTAAATTATTCAAAAATTTTAAATCCTTTTGTAAACTTTTCTGTGCACAAACTTTTTCTTGTTTCAAAAAAGATGTTTCCAGGAGAAACATTGACAGGAAAATTGGTTGAGCCCCCTGTAAAATAGCGTTGGGCATGTAAGTCATGGCAACATTGCATATGAGGAAATGGTGCAACATGGCAGCAGGATACAACATGGCAATAAAACATAGGGGTTACAAAATATGAGGTGATCCCTTCCACAGGCATTTGAAGAGAAATCAGTGACCTATTTTTGGGATGTTCCTTGCCTCAGACATGAATGTTTACCTTTCTGGCTTAGTCCCACTATATTTTCTTATCAATGTTGCATAGATTCAATGAATTTCCATATGTGTAGAACTAATAGAGAAATCAATCGGAGAATTAATGAATTGATTGATTGGAGAAATGGAGAGTATTAGTATTAGCTTGAAGTAGATAGATGATTGTGAGGGTGATTGATAGCTAATGATGCCTCTGAGAGCAAACATCTGGGATGGGATTTCATTTAACTGGCCTGAATATATAACTAATGACGTGTCTGAAAGCAAGCAATTGAGATGAGATTCTAGTTTGCTGGCCTGAATATATGACTAATAATCGGTCTGAGAGCGAAAATCTTAAATGTGATTCTGTTGTACTGGACTGAATATACAAGTATGTTATTTTGGGACATGGTTCTACCTGAACCTGGCATGGTCCTAGTTTTAATTCTTTTATTGGGTTAATAGGAGGTAAAGCTAGGCATATCTTTTGTTCTTCTCCTTGTGAATGTTTTGTATGTTGAATGGATGATTTTTCCTTTATACTCTTTTTTGTGGTTCAGTGTAATTTTTTTTGGCATTCATTTTGTTTCTAGGAATTTTTTTTTACCATCAGATGGCCTGAAATGACTTACCCAGACTACAAAACCCCCTTGATTTTTGCTCGATTCTTTTAGGGCATAATCTCCACTGGGCTCAGGTAGCAGTGGAATCACCTACTAAATTTGGATAATTTTTCAGAGACCTACTGCCAATTGAAAACTACAAATTAGTCATTGCTCTATTTGCATGATCCATTATTCCTAGATTGTTATGTAATTTTTTGATTTGTGCTTTGTTTTTTCTAAAATCTTAATCTCTGTTGGTATAAAAATGTTCTCCCTGCAAGGAGTTAATCAACACCTTGTTTTCCACCCACAAAATATTTAATGTACTTATACATTTTTGTAATGGGAACATTTTAAGAAGATGAATACCACATCGTAGTGTTGCCACCTTATTTTGGAATTCAAGATGGTGTTGCTGCATGACGAAGTCCTGTATTTACCAGCTTGTGTTTTGAGCTTTATAAGGATTATAATCATACCTCTTTACTTCTACAAATTCTTGTAGTTTCTTTGATATCACTGTGCGTAAAATTTATTGAATTTCAAAATATGGTGGCAGATGTTTTATTTCTACTTCTGGAGCCAGCAGTTCTATTGTGATACTGTGATCTACATATTTATAAACTTATGTTCATTGTTTTTGGTTTCCTATACATGCTAATACAATACTATGTATTTCAATGCTTTTTTAAGGGGACAGGACTTTCAAGCAAAGAGATGGAAATTTGTGACTTCTTTGTTTACATTTCACAATATGGTTGTGGCACAGCTTCACTAAATGATACCAATACCATAGCAGCATCCATTGTCCTCCATCACTTTGCAGGTAATCAACATTTAAATATTATGAACATAGTCTTACAGTTGAACTCATGTACTGTGTCCACATGTGGGGAGAAGCAATCTCTGACCTTTGAAACAATGGAATAGTATAGATCATTGATAGTGAAGGTTGATCTGAAGATATCACTATGATATCACTGTTCCAATTGTACTGAATTGTTGACTACCTTAAATGGCAAGGAAAACTAACCAATTAGATTGTTATCAAGCATTTATTCTTGATTCTTACTAACATTATGGATATTCTTGCGCATTTACCCTTGCATGCAGTAATTCAATCAATTTTTGAGCACAATATAAACTACTTGACTGCCAAAGTGAGGTAATTATATGCTTTCTCTAGTTGTCTTTTACAAATTTACTGAATAAAGCAGAGAACATCTAATAGGGACTGGAGTACCCTTGCAATATTATATATCCACTACCAAGAGTAACTAAAGGTGCCATGGGTATACTGATAGGACTCGAATATACTTATGTTCAACAGTGTTTCAGGGATGGGAACAGTAGGGGATGGTGGGATGTGTTTCAGGGATGACAGTCCAGGGACCAATTTTTGGGGACGACTGTACATTTATACATGCCTACATCCATATGTGCATGCATGCATACATACATACATGGAAACTTAAATTTTTACAAGTTTCACTATACATTTCATCCAAAATTTAGACATTCATAAAATATTATAATGTATTAAATAAATCAAAGATACAAAACATAATTTACATAGATGATAGCAGTATGGTAGGAACAAAAAATTAAACTAGAAATTTTTGATGTCATTGTTCAAACTCAAAGTTTTCGATAGGCATAGTAGTATAAAAATATATAGTACTAAGTACACTGTGCCTCATTTGTGTTATCAATATCAAAAGAGCCCTTTGAGTTTGGTCACTTTGTATATCAATTTGTGGCTTGTCCAATGGATCCTGTACCAATCTTGGCTTCTCCTCCTTTTCAATCCATCTAACATCTTTAGGATCAGCATCTCAATATGCAGTTGGATTTTGTCAACACTTGGAGTTTATTGATGCTGAAGTTTAAAGGCACTATGAACTGCAACTAGCTTTTCCACTCATCTAGAAGTAAGCCTATTTCACTTGATAGAGTAGATGAAGCTATAGATGGACCAATTCCTCTTTTCAATAGAGAAACTATCAATCTGCTAGAGTAGGCAAATGGAAAGTTGTCTTAGCTCCGGTGTATCCTTTCCATGCCATATCCACCATTCAATAGGTTCTCTTTGTGCAAGAGTGACCCTATCTTCCCAAGTCTCTAGTTTTTTGAATGTAGGAACCCAAAGATTAATAAATTGAATCAGGCGCTCTTGAAGTTTGGTTGCATTCTCAATGCTCTACATCTTCCTAGGGGCCTTCATAAACTTCTTTACCTCATCATCACTAGGAAGAGGAACTTTGTCAGGTTTAGATGCACACCACTTGGGGTTAAGAGCCTATACAACTATATGAAGAGGGGTGTTCATTGTGTTCCACCTCTTCATCACAATAGGCTTGATATGCTCCTCCTACAATTGTAATGAAAAATCTGATTAATATAACTGTTTTAAAACATCATAGGGTCAATAAATTTTAAATTTATCAACCAAACTTGTGATAGATTTACTCTTCCAAAATCCAGCAAGTACAACAATGCTACAAGGAACAATCAGTTTCCAATAACTGATTGACCATCAAATTAGCAAGTGTAATTATTCAAATCAGATATAACAAGTCTATGAAATCATTAACAATAAGTTTAAAGGGGAGGATCATGACATCCTCTCCTTTGTAGGAAATTAGGAATGTATTGTCCTTGGTATCGAATACAGTTTTTGATAGTTTAATTGAATTGTTAAAATGTTCAGGCATGGTCAATCAAAATTTTCAAAGAAAATTACTGCTGAAATAGTTTTTGGAAAGTTTTGAATCATAAATTTTTTGTCCTCCTAGGTGGC
>VDFB02086081.1:129591399-129626714 GCA_007258455.2 Sequoia sempervirens | reverse complement strand
TATGTTGAAGTTGATTTCTTTCTATCAATATATTTTGCTCAATCTGCATCATAATAACCTATAAGCTTTAGAGATTCTTCTGATCTCCCATGGAATGTAATTCCGTGCTTGGTTGTTGTTTGAAGATATCTGAAAATTCTTTTGATTGCTGTCCAATGTTGTGGTCCAGGATTGCTGGAAAACTGGCCTACAATGCATACAACGTGTGCAATATTAGGACCACTAAAAAGCATATGTTAAACTCTCAGCAACATTTTGATATGGAATTGTACTCATATACACTGTTTCTTCTTGGGTTTTGGGTGACATTTCTAATGAAAGTTTCTTTATCTGTTTCCATTGGAATGCTTGGCTTGCAATTTTCCATCCCACATTTCTTGAAAATGTTCCTAGTGTAGCTCTCTTGATTAAGATGGATTAAAATTTAAATACCCAAACATAGTGGATTTCACCATGATTGATCATCTTAAATTTTATATGATATCAAGTTTCCACAATCCATATTGATTATTGCTAGCAGATTTTTGGATTTGATTGTGTAAGAATTATTGTATCAATGTTTCGGATCACACTCCGTGATCCATCATTAGAATGAAAAAGAGATCACAAGGAGTGAAAATGAATAATTGCAGACCAAGAATTGCCTAAAAAGGTGGGGAGGAGCGAGGAGAGAAAAGGCTGGCTCTAAGACCAACGCAACAAGCAAAGAAAGGAAGAAAATACAAAAAACCCTTACCATCAAAGAATAAACAACTACAAAGAAAATATAAAATGAAGAAAATAATAATCTCATAAAAATTATAAAAAAGAAAGGTAAGGCCAGGATATCATATATTATTGGACCATAAAGGAAAAAAAGAAAAGGAAAAGGTAATCAAATGGTTAACCATTCACAAAGTAGGTTAAGAGCCTAAAGAATATAAGCTCACCAAAATAAGAACAGGGGAAGAAACTCAAAAGAAAGAAAAAACATTAAAAAATAAGAACAGGGGAAGAAACTCAAAAGAAAGAAAAAACATTAAAAAGAAAGACTCAAAGAAAGAAAATGGACCAAAAGCAAAGCTACAAGGAAAAGCAAAAAGGCATAAATCTAATTAAAGACCAATAACATACACTAGCTAGAAAGTATGCAACATAGTATCTATTAATAATTTTATTATAAGGAAATATTTATAATAAAAACTTAAAAGAATTAAAAATATGCATATGAAAGAGGAAAGAAAAATATGAAGAATGAAAATCCTTATTCAATTAAGGGGCAGTTAAGAATATCCAAACTTACGCAAATTGAAAAGACATGCAAGCAATTTCAATACTCAATAAATTAAAAAACTGAAAACTAAGCAACACGATAAAAGGATGAAAAAATCCTATAAAAACTGTGAATTTTTTTAAACTCCTATAAGGGATAGCTAAGAAAATCCAAGACTAAGAAAATAATAAAATAATTAGCAGACATCTATTACCAAAACTAGTATGTATATTAACTTGTATTAACATCAAAAGGAATATTATAAGGAATAATATATAAGTATGCAAGAAAATGTAAAATTACAAAAGAAGAAGAAAGATAAAAAAGAAAAGAAACAACAAAAATCTCAACCTATAAGAACTCAAAATATAAATAAAAAAGAAAAGAAACACAAAAAACTCAATCTATATGAACAAAAAGAAAACAAAAAGTAATGTCTAAGAAGGAAAATGTTCTTATTAGGCAATTCTTAGTCTGCAATTATTCATTTTCACTCCTTATGCTCTCTTCTTCATCTTAATGACGGATCACGTTCCATGATCCAAAATGTTGATGCAAAAATTCTTACACAATCAAATCTAGAAATCAGCTAGCAATAATCTTAAATTTTGTAGCTTATTTAGACATGAGCAAGTCTAACATGTTTAGATCATTGCTCTTTTTGATAGTTTAACTAACTGTTAACATACAGGTAAAAATTTCATTTACTCACCAAAATGCTTGATGACATTTGAATCAGCATTGCAACAAACATATCCTTCATGTTCAAGACACCCATTAATATGCTCATACCATGCCCTTGAGGACTGTTTTATGTAGCTTGCATACCAATTGCTCCTTTCCTTCTTGTATGTAACCTTATGGTTGTCCCATATAAATCTCTTCCATTAAGAACTCATTTAGAAAACGTTGTTTTTATATCTAACTGGTCTATGTGAAGATCTAAGAATGCTGGAATTGCTGGTAGAACTTTGATGGATGTTATCTTGACTACGGGTAAGGTATCATGATAATACAAAATTGCAATTTGGGTTTATCATTTTGCCTCCAAACAAGCCTAATAGTGGTCAACTGAACTGTCTTATGCTTTGGTTTGAACAACCACTTACACCTGACTATTCTCCTACTAGGTGGAAGTCCCAAGTCCAATTTTTAACGAGTAGATCATATTCAAAATCCATTGCATGCCTCCAGTCTACATCATGATCACTTTCAAGTGCTTCTTGAAGTGGTTCATTAACTTCGACATAAAGTGAATATGATTGTTGTACCTTTTGTGTGGGTTTTTCTTACTCTTGCTGATCTTCAAAGTTCTTGCTGATGTTGAACAGGTTCTACATGTTGTATGGCAGCAGGTAGAAGTGCTCTTATTGGCCCAACTGGAGTAGAATCCTCACGCTCAAGTTCTTTAGATGTGCAATAAAAAATAATTCCCATTTTTGTAGCCTTCACATTCTCATACTGTTGGTTTATGCAAAACTGACTCTTCATTAAAAAAAATAAATAAAAAATCTCTCCTTATTAAAATCTCATGTGTTATAGGATCATAAATTCTATATGCTTTTGAATCCAAGCTGTATTCAATCATTGTACCTTTGTTGCTCTTGTCATCTAGTTTCTTTCATTCTTCATTTCATATGTGTGCCTATGCAAAACAACCAAAAATTCTTAAACCCTTGACATTGGCTTCTTTCCATGCCATGATTCATAAGACGTCTTCTGATGAAATGCAAAAGTTGGTAGCCTATTTTGTACATATAGAGCTGTAGAAATTGCTTTAGCCCAAAACACATTAGATAAACCGCCACTCTTAAGCCTGCATCTAGCAGTTTCAACTAGAGTCTTGTTTTTTTCTTTTTGCAACACCATGATGTTGTGGTGAATAAGGAACAGTATACTCAAACTAGATCCCTTTACACAATTTTTTCGAAAAGCATTGGAGGTATATTCACCTCCATTATTACATCTAAGTTGTTTAAAAGGTTTTTCCAATTGTTCCTCAGTGAAGGCTTTGAAATTTAATAACATTTTTATTACTTTGATTAATTTTGAATAAAAGAAACCAATGCCATTCTTGAAAAATCATTAATAAAGGTCATAAAATACATTGCTCCTTTGTGTGTTACTATTTGCATTGGTCCACAATGTCTGAGTGTATTCGCTCCGTTTGATCCTTAGTTCTTGTAGCTGTTTGCTATGAGAAGGGGAATCTTTGTTGTTTACCGAAACAACCTTCACACATTCCACTGCTCCCTTAGTAATACTTCAAGCGATTATGTATTCACATGTCTAAATCTATGATGCCAAAGGGTTAAATTTGATTTTTCATAATAATTTATTATCAGTGCCTCTTCTAGTGTTGTTGTACACATTGTATAAATTGCCATCTCCAATTTCTTTCGCAATGCTTACTCCTGCATCATTTAGAACATATACCTTGCTGTCAAACTAGATCAATATTCTTGCATCAACAATCTTACTAACTAAGAAGAGGCCTTTTGCTAAGGAGGGACATACCATACATTTCGATTTGCTTATATGCAGCATTGGGCATCGTCAATGAGGCATTGCCAACTCCCATCATCTCGTGTTTGCTGTCATCTCCAAGAGTACCAATCTTTCCTTTGTGTACTTCTTTACATGATGTAAACCAACCTCTCTCAAGTGTCATATGTAGAGTTGCTCCTGAGTCTAAGTACAAGCACTTTGAAACACCATATTTTGGATATGTACTCCTAAATAGATGTCCTTGGTGATTGGTTTAATCCATATTAGCTTTATTTTCCTTCTTTTTCTTTATCTCGTCTACCTGCACCAATCAGTTTGTGTATTGTTTCTTAAAATGCCCTGTTATCCCACAATGAAAACGCTTACCCATCTTTTTCTCCTCTTTTATACAGTAGCAGCGCTAGTAGCATAACCAGATGCAACAGTCAAACACTTTGGATTCAGATGATCAAGTTGTTGAAATTGCACATGTTGAGAAAGCAACACCGTATATATTGCTTTGGTAGCTATAGCAGTGTATTTACTATTCAATGAAAAATTGTACTTGGAGGACTGGGGTTTGTTTTCACTTTTCTTCTTTACCTTGCCCTTGGATTCCGCTAAAAACAGAGCTGTAGAAACCTCTTCATAAACCTGAATCCTTCCTTTTGATTTCTTTTTGAAGCATTGCAACTACTTGCTGAAAGTCCAAATTAGCTTGAGCACTTAGAGCTATTACCGATATAGAATATGATGCTTACAAACTCCTAACAAGTGTTGAACGTCCTTATCTGAGATCACCGACCCACATGCAAATAGTTGATTTTTGAGAGGCTTAAATTGCTGTGAATCTTCTGTGATTCTTGCATTTGTAATTGAAAAAAGCTACTATAAGGATACAGTCTTGTACTCACATCTTTTGATTCATATAACTTAATTGATCCCAAGCTTTTTTTTCTGTTTTGACTCACTCACATGCAAAATCACATTGCCATTTAAACTTAAAATTATACAAGAACAAGCCCTACCCTTCTTTGTCGATCAAATCTACATCTTGGGTGGGCTTTAGGCTCAATAGCTTAAACTATTTTGAGCATGTTCTTATTTAGCAAAAGCATCTCCATTCTCAACTTCCAGAGATTGAATCCAATGACATCTAATTATTGTACAATCCTTAAAGAATCCATTGCAACAGATGTGGCCACATCTCTGTCTTACACCTTTGATGCTTCAAAGCTTGCAACTTCTTTTAACCAATGGTTCAACAAATCTACAAATATGACAGCTTCACTTCTTCAACACATGCCAAATAGAAGCTCCTTTTGATGTTTTTACAGTGCCCTTTTGTTTATAACAAAACAAATCACAACACTTTTTGAATAACCCCACGACTTATTTAATAATTTCCATGACCCAATAGCACAACCTCAGAGTCTCTCTTTTGCCAGCATCTTTGGAACCTTATTACTAGCTTTGATACCATGAAATTTAAATTAGATATCAATTTGCAGAACCAAAACATACTTGATCTCTTTTTTTATCTTACAAACTGAAACACAGTTACATACTCATGTAGAAAATAGAGTATTAGAGTCCTAAAAAGACTCAATCCAATTAAATAAATGTGACAGTGTAGCAACATATTATGGATTATGCAAGCCATGATGATGAGATGGTTATATATTTATGTAAAAGTTATAAAATAATAGAAAGGTTTAATTATGTAAAGATGTATAATTATTATGCGAGAGCCGTCTACAGTTACATATAGGGGTTGCGAAGCCATTGTGCAGAGAAAAAAAAAGCTTGGAGGTTGTTGCGCGATTTCATAGTGGAGATCGTCAAATGGAGAGGTCGTCCACCAGCTACTGTCCCTCCTTCGGAAAGCTGATGTGCAAGGCAAGAGTTGGTTGGATATGCAGGACGTGCTTAAGAGATTTGCCTTAGATTATATCTTCCACGGTCATAGTTCATGGAGGCCTTTGATGCCGCAACGTATTTGACCGCGCAGCGGTTCTTCACTCCCTTGTCGCTCACCTTGAAAGTAAAGCGGGTGTCAAACGTGGGTTCCGATAGGCGATTCACCTACATATCAGACTAGAGCACACTATATGATTGCTACGACTGACCATCTGACATGATGGGTGGAGACTCAACCAATGAAGCATTCCCTTGACAGGCAAATGGAACCACAATAGCTTGCTGTATCATTCTCATGCAAATGGAATCACTAATTCCTTTAACAAGACTTTGGAGAGTGCTTTTGATCAGGGTTTGTGATGTTAGGCACTCAGATTAGGATGAGCAAACTCCAACCATTCTTTGGGTGTATAGGACCACTTATAAGTACCTAAGTAAACACCATTTCAGCTCATTTATGGCAAGGACAAAGTGATTCCAGTCAAGTTTTTTGGTTGTGAACCTGCACATTGCAATCACTGCACAATTGGGTGATACTGATTCCCTGCACACAATGATGTATGAGCTCATGCAGTTGGATGAGAAGCCCTTGTTAGCACAATGGAGCCAAGGCGAAAAAATAGCACAAGATAGAAACATGGATGCATGTGCACGCATTAAAGATAAAATTAAAAATTGGTTTATTAAAATTATAGATATTTTAAATAATTTTTTTTTACAATATGTAAAGGATAATTTTATGTTTAACATTTAATTTAAAATATAATTTGTTTTTTTGTTTAGACAATAAATTGATCTCTATAGGTAAATTAAATGACTAAAATATTATTTAGGTTTTAATATACAGGGTTCAATTAGGGTTATTATTCAATTAAGGTTAGTGTTAGGGTTCATTTAAGGTTATAGTTCAAGGAGACTTCAATTAGGGTTAGGGTTAGAGTTAGGTTTCAATTAGAATTTAATTAGGGTTAGGGTTAGGGTTAGGGTTGGGGTTCTACAATAAAGCTTGAGATTAAGGTTAGGTTTAGGGTTCAATTAGAGTTACATTTAGAGTTAAGATTAGTTTTGTGGTTAGGGTTAGGGTAATGGTTTGATTAGCTTTACAATTAGGGGTAGGGTTCAATTAGGCTTTGATTAGGGTTAGGGTTAGGATTAGGGTTAGTGTTTAATTAGGGTTAATTTAGAGTTAGTGTTCAATTAGGGTTAGTGTTATGTTGAGCATTAAGATTAGAGTTTAATTGGGTTAGGGTTGAATTAAGATTATATTTAGCTTAGGTTATGGCTAGGGTTTAATTATGGTTCAAGATTAGGGTTGGGATTCAATTGTGGATACATTTAGGATTAAGGTCCAATTATAGTTATGCTTAGGGTTAGGTTTAGACGGTTAGCATTCTATTAGGGTTTAGTTAGACTTAGGATTCGACCAAAAGGCTTAGGATTAGGATTAAGATTAGCGTAAGGGTTTAATTAGGGTTATAATTAGGATAAAAGTTCTAGGCATCTCGAAAAGGATATGTCTTGACATATTTTATATATATTTATTAAAGATATATATGCTTGTTTATAATGATAGTAAGAAGTGGAATATAATAACATGATATTCACAAAAAATATTTTAAATTAATAATTTAAAAATATAAAGTCTATTTTTAAAAAAAATATACTAATACCTTCACAAATAAAATTATAAAATTAGATATAAACTAATTAAAAAATACATTAAAAAATCTATACTAATTAATCTCACATAAAAACATATATAAAAATATTAATTTACAATCTCAAAATTTTAAAATTAATTTATCAATAAGATATACTGATTTATTCTCTTCCCCCCTTTAATTTTTTTATAGAAGTATGTTTGTTAGTTGTTACTCACTGTATTAGTGAAGTAGCCTTACACTATATAAAACCTTTGCATTTGACATCTTTGTTAAGACATTTACATTATATAAAACCTTGCAAAAGTACATGTTTCTATTAATATGTATTTCTGCATGAAATTATTCTCTTTGTATCTTAAAGATGAGATAATATGGCCATGAGTATGGTGTAATCCTTAGTAGTTAGAATTTTGAAATATTGGGTCAATTTATTATTTACAAATAAGATAATTATATTAAAGAGTTTATAGACCAGTGACATCCTCTCATAGAAATTTCTCACATAAAGCCTAACAACAAAGAGATTTGAACATATTTGGTCAAATATTGGTAGATTCGAGCATATTAGCATAAAATGGGGCATTGGAGGAAAGATTAAGTACTATAGTAAGATAATGGGTTAGTGAATCAAAACATTCAACACTGAGGTAATTTGACGACTAAATCTTTGGTGTTCTTTTTTCAACTTTTCTATAATCTACTAGTCTAAAATTTTCATGAAAAATATCTCACAAACAAGTCATTTTGGTATCTCTCTATTAACACCTCCAATAGATCACTTAAATCACTATATGGCTAGTGGCCATAGATCTTAGGATTCTTAAAACCTTTCCTTGGAAAAGATGAACAGGAAAATTAAAATGTTATTATCAACACAATATTCTATACTTCAAAAATTATCTAGGTTGGACAAGATAAACTTGATGACCTTGATAGTATATTGACTAGATTTAATGCCAAATATAATACCATGAGCCAACAATTATAATATAATTGTAAGTCATCAATGAGACAAAGTTTTAATACATGATAATATTTGAGTGGGCCATAAACTTCTCAAAACCAACAAATATTTGAGGGACACAATATACAAATAAATTGAATTTTCCTAAATATGATCTAACAACCTTACAAATTCTACAAAGTAGAATAATATTTTTCTATCAATCAAACTACCATGACTAAAATTTTCCATAGCTTTTTTCAACGCAACATATGAAGCTATCCAATGGTATTAATGATAGGAGAAAACATATGGTGCACTCACATGAAATTAAGTTTATGAACTTGTATTCACTTGATTCAACATAAGTAAATACAAGAATTTCATATTCATAGAATAAATTAAGACACTCACTCTATTTGTGACTACTATATACAATTTAAAAAATTGGCAGATTGAACAAGATGGCTAGATGGTACTTTATTTTTTTTCTTTATTAGTGGTCTAAAGGAAGGCATCCGCATTGAAAAATATTTAACCCACCACCTTGATATAATTTATTAGGCTGGTTGAGGATGAATATATTTCCCAAAATCATCTATAACTAGTAATAAGTCATAACTTCACAATCATACCATCTAACAAAAAATTAGGGACCACCACTAATCAAGTCCCTACTCATGAGGAGAATTACATAGCAAAGGGGCTATGCTACAAGATGAGAAATATACATTAGGTTATAAATGTTTAGAATATAAACTATATCTACTAGATGTTGAGGCACCTTCTACATTTGAAAATTTGTATGCCTCAAAATAAAGTCCAATTAAGGAACAACTTGAAGAGACCAATTTGGTTGATGATTCTACCACCAAAATTTATTAATATGCACTAAAATAGGGATCAAAACATACCAAACTATTAAGGTATTAGGATACTTCAAGGGACATTGCTTAACTATCCTCATCAACTTTGAAAACACTCATAACTTCATTGAATTTTGGGTGGCCAAGAAGGAAAAAATTTATGTCTATCCATTCAACAACTTTGAGGTGATGGTCACCAATGGAGGTACATTGGCTTGATAGGTAAAATGTCAAAATTTCAAGGCTTCAATGAGAGATTACAATATGCAATCTAACACATCTAAGCTTCAGTAGGTGGTTGCAACATAGTTTTGTAAACTTAGTGACTTCACATTTTGGGATCCATCCTATGTGATTTTACCAAATGGGATTATAATTAATGATTATTGGGAAACCATACATTATAGGGCATGACAAGAAGACCACAAATAATTTATTAGCTCACATTGTGGTCTATGCAAAATAATATTGAAAAAGGGTAATGTCTCAAATATTTATTGTACAACCAATTAAAACACTCAATCAAAAACCTAGACTTGTAAATAATACTTGATGAAAACTCTTAGGTATTTATAGAGCCTTAAGGACTACCACCTTAACACTCACACAATCATGCAATAAATTTAATTCTAGGTTGTCAACCACCAAACATATACCCCTATACATAGAAATAAAATGAGAAGATGGTTTATGAATTTCTTGATGCAAGTGTCATTTGGTTGAGGTTTATCTCTTATTCTTCCTTGCTGCACCTAGTCTACAAAAAGGATGGGTCATAGGTGTTCATTTTTAAGAGCTAAAAAAGTTAAGTTTAAGGACAAGTTCCATATTCCTATAATTGATGAACTAAATTAGATGGTTTTCATGGAGCATACTTCTTCTCCAAGTTAGATTTATGGATTGACCCACACAAGACTTTTTACAAGAAGAAAATATTTCTAATATTTATTTTCAAACTCGCCATTATAATTTTGAGAAGAAATGCACCATTCACAATCCAAAGTTTAATGAATACAATTCTTTGGGAATGCTCCTTAAAAAAATATACTTTTCTTCTTTGATGACATTCTTGTTCACAAAAGGTATATGGAAATCATCTAATTCACTTGACCAAACCCTAAAACACTACAAAAAAAATAATTTTGTGCAAAGAATTTTAAGTGTTATTTTGGTACAATAAAGGTGGAATACATCAAGGCCATATTATTTTTGTAGAATGTGTTAAGGTGGAACCCATGAAAAGTAAAGACATTAAAAACTTGTTCAAATCGAGAAGTCTTAAAAGTATTTTAGGTACTTTTAGATCTTATTGATTATTATTGTAAATTCATCATCGATCATGGTAAAAATGTAGCTCCTTCAATGATATTTTTAGGAAAAACATGTTCATGTGGCTTGAATTAGTGGAGAGTTCCCTTGACCTTTTCAAATTGACATCTACGTGCATCACACATTTACTTGTCATACTTCATTTCTCCAAATTATTTGTCATTAAAAGTGATTCTTTAGGATTAGGTATCAACACAATGGTTATGTAAGGAGAATAAACCTTGCATTCATTGGAAAGGAATTTGTAGAAAATGATATGGTAATATCTACATATGAGAAGAGAATGCTAACAATTCTTCATGTTGCAACTCATCAGTGAACATATCATTTGGGAAAACTTTTCTACATCAAGATAAATCATCATAGACAAGTATTTCATAGAACAAAGTGTAACCTCTTTGCCAAAATAATGAAAATGGGTCCTTAAATTATTTGGTTATGATTATGAAATTATCTATAAGAAGGGGAAGGAGAATGCCATGGTAGATGTTTTGTACCTATGGATATGATATTATAATGTATTCAGGTGGATGTATACCTTAAGTTAGTTATATTGGATCATGTGGATAACATGAATAACGAATTATATTAGGTGATGAGTAGGCCTTCATTAGGATTACCCCTTCATTGTATTATTAGGAGGAGGTGTATGTAAAGAAGGTGATTATCATTGCAAGCATATGTGTGAAGCACGATATTGCATTTGGGATCTCTTAGAGATATAACATGGATTCTTCCATAAGGAGTATTGTATGTTGTTACCTTGCCTTATTTCTACATATATTAGATATTAAGGAATCTTGGCCCCATGAACATCCCTTGTATTGTGTGAGATCTATATTATTATTTATATTATTCTTTATTATTTTATGTATGGAGCTTATCAATAGATGCCCTTTCTTGAAAATTCAAAGGCCATGAGACACTATGTGCTTTATCCCTATCAATTTTCTAAATTGGCCATGAGAGGTCAAATAAGAGTGGAATTGGGATGAAAAAATTAAATAACTCATTCATCAACTAATACATGATTTTATAGATAAGCCTAGGTACTCTTGCAATGGAAAATACTTATATGTTAAAGTGATATATTATGATTTTTGTGAATTCTACACTTCAAGAAAAAATGTTTCAATAATTACATGTGTCACCATTGATAGGGAAAACCAAATTCTTAAAGACATGAAATCTTGAGAAAAATAAACTTTTGGGTTGTCATGAAACATGATATCAAAATTTTTGTTGAGTGTGATATGTGCCAATGCCATAAAGGAGAAACCATTGGGATTGCAAGCAAGAAATAATTTTTTGGGTGCTCAATCATCTTGAGCTAAGCATGCCCATTTATGTTTATTCTCTCATCCTTTCAAAGCCTTTACTATTGGGCAAGCTAGGCTTCCTTGACCAAATATTTTACCTCCATGCTATGCCCAATGATTGTGATCCCATCTTTACTCTAGTAAATTTTAGCATGAATTACTTAAGTTGTTGGGAATAAAATTGAAAAAATGAGTTCAACACATCACTTGTTAAATTGGTGGCTAAATAGAAATTTAGTCAATAAATGATTAAAGACATATTTATGTAACTTCACTTTGGAGCAACATACTTACTAGACTAAGTGGCCGACTCTTATTGCATGGTGATATAACAACATTTTTCAACCAATATGATAATATATACTTTTTTTATGTCCAAAAAATTCCATCTCTCACATCTTACTTTCTTGGTAGTTCTAAGGTATAATTTATTGATTTAGTAATATAGGGGGATTCGATACTCACAAGTTCTCTTTGTTCAGAGAGCCTCACAGGGTGAAATTCCCTATACTACCTCAATGGAACAACAATGAGAGTTTCATAATCTAAAAGAGTAGGTTACATAGATTTTCTAGACAAATTGACAAGCTCTTGGTCAAAGGATGACAACACAACAAACAGATGACAACACGACACACTGACATCCCAAAGATGCGCTGGTGTCTCGTATGGACCATAGAATGAGAATGTCTCAGAAAATAGCAAAGTGAATGCTTCTATTCAATTGCTAATAACTGACAAAATACGATAAAGTAGTAGAACAAAAGTGTTCAAAGTAAAGAATAGATGGCAAGGATAAGGAGAAGAAAGGAAGGGAATAATTACAACCATGAAAATGATGAAGTTTCCAACATGTGAATGCCTTCAATATCTACACACAAGAGGGAGAGAGAAATTGTTGGGTGGTTATAAAGGGGCCTGCCTCAGTCAAACCCTGTTTTGGTGTTCCCACCTCCACAGACAGCCAAATAGATAGAGAGAAAAGTAGAAATGAAGTAGAGAGTACTAAAACACTAGAAAACAGTGTTATGCTACTCAACCAAGTAATAGAGGAGAGGAGTGAAAGCTTACCACCTCCACCAACAACGCTCAAGGCTAATGGGGGAGAAAGTGAGAGGAACTCAAGCCTCTGCTATAATGGTGTTTTGTTCCACACCTGCTCTACTGAAGTGGTGGAGTGTTGATGTTGCTGTTGTGAAGTGTAAAGTGTTTGGAGAGCTAAGAGAGGGATCAGAGAGAGCTAGAGAGTGAAAATGGATCAAGAAGAGGTGAAGTTGAAGAAGGAGATGAAGGAAACATCCATATTCAGGTCAATTGGTCGAGGAGGACGTTACAAATTAACCTCCAATGGGAAGTGTAACGCCTTTATAGGCTCCAGATGCAGGAATCTGTCAGGGACGTAAGCACATCGTGTGAATGTCTACATGTCGCGCAGGAATCCTCGATATAAACACCTCCATTGACACTCAAAACAGGTACCAAGTGTGATGCAAGCAGGGAGCTTAGGTGGAATTAAGCCTCCAAACTTGGTTTTCTAAGGTGGATAAGGACAAAACAGAGATTTTCACATGGGGTGAAAATTCACTCTTATACATTTTTCCCCCACTTTAGCGAGCACAAACACTGATGAGTGCTTGGTATAGTAAAGCAAGAAAAAGTATAGCTAGAAATGTATACCTGAACTGTTGAGGAAGCAGACCGTGATCCGGTGAACCCGAGAGTGCAAGGTCAAAAGAGGACTTCATAGTTCCAAAAACTATGAAGTTGAAGAAAGAGCATATACTTAGGATGAAGAAGATGTAGATCTCCGATCTGGTATATACATAAGAGAAGAGAAAGATAGAAATGAACAAAGTGCACACGGTGAAAGGAAAACCTGCTTGAGAGTAGAACCCACACCAAAAAGTAGGAGTGATAAAAGAAAACCCCGCTTGAGGAGGAGAACTCGTATCACAAAAGAGGTGATAGAAGCAAACCCCACTCGAGGAGGAAACCTGTATCACCAAGAAGGGCATGGTGAAAGAAAAATCCACCTAGGAGTAGAACTCGCACCACAAAGGAGGTGATAAAAGCAAACCCCACTCGAGGAGGAAAACCCTTATCACCAAAAAGTGTGTGGTGAAAGAAAAACCTGCTCGGGAGTAGAACCCACACCAAAAAGGAGGTGACAAAAGCAAATCCCACTTGAGGAGGAGAACCCGTATCACCAAGAAGTTTGTGGTGAAAGCAAAACCCGCTTGGGAGTAGAACCCGCACCAAAAAGTAGGAGTGATAAAAGAAAACCTTGCTCGAGGAGGAGAATTGATATCACCAAAAAGCGTGTGGTGAAAGCAAAACTCGCTTGGGAGTAGAACCCACATCACAAAGTAGGAGTGATAAAAGCAAACCATGCTCAAGGAGGAGAACCTGTATCACTAAATAATTATGCAAAGGAGCTCTACAAGTTCTTGCTCCTTTAGAGCAAGTAAATAGACAGTCACACAAACCATTGTCAGGTTGAAAAGATTTCAAAGGGGTTCCTTGGGAGCCCGCCGTGAAGAAAGGGGGTCCACTCAAGGGATGCATAGTTTGAAAAGCGAAGTATAGTCAGGCTTCCCCTAAGCTAGATGTGAAGATATGGAATAGGTCTAGTTGGGTTGTCCCGAAGCTAGACACCAATGGATTCATTTGAGAGAAAATCTTTCAAAGAGGTCCCTCAGGAACCCTTCAAAAGAGAAAAGGGGGGTCCACTTAAGGGACGCTTCATTTAAAAGTCATAGAGAAGAGAGGGGTGTCCTTGAGAAGGACACACACCTCCATAACAAGTTATCACTACCCCCAACGTACAGGAGAGGAGAACCATGCCGGATACTTAGAACATGCAGGATAGAGGTAAACCTCGATATCACTTGTCATGCGAAGTAAGGGCAGGTGCGTCAATCAAACCTAAATCACAAAGTTGTTGCATTTTTTCCTTCAAGGCCTTACATTTTATAGTGGAATGACCAAGCACTCGATGGTATGCATAGGAAGAATGTTTTCCATCATCATGTTTATGAAGTTTATTACGTGTAGGAGAAGGAAGAGTAATCAAGTGGGCTTTTAGAAGCCACAAAAAATATGCTCTCTCAGATAAAGGATGAGGAGTGGGAAGCAACCCTTTCTTTTGTGGAAAAAGGTTTGAATTCTCACAAGAAGAAGAAGGCACAAAGATAGAAGACACATGAGGATAAATCAATCCATGAGAATGAGGTTGAATGGAATTCATGTCACCATTCAATTGTGGTTTCTATTTAGATTGTTCATTCGAGCAACCAAGCCATAGATTATGCTTACAAGGTGTAAATTCTATAGGGATATGAATGCCTTGCTCGTTGCACCCACAACCTTTACGCTCATAGCCATACTTAGAGACAAGCTTAAAGCCAGGGCCATAACGTGTTTGTAGATCTTGAAAAGAAGGGGGATCCTCATAAAGAGCATTGTCCCAACAATGGGGATCACACTCCTTTATGAGATCGCCATCATCCTTCTTAATGGGACTACCAGCATCAACCTCCTTAACATAAGTGTGATCATCTTCCCAAAAAGGAGGATCAACACCAAGAATATTACAATTTACCTTCACCTTATCCTGTGATATATAAGAGTAATCATCTTTGATAGTGGGTGTGGATGATGTTATCGGAAGGTCTAAGTGGACTGGGTCAACTTTATATTCCTAGATAAAGGAACCTGTAAAGTCTAAGGAACCCCAATCATCACCAAAAACATGCATTCCTTTGAGAAGAGGTAGAAGGAGTAGACTGAAGCAAATCCCATAGTGAGACCTTATCCGAAGTAACCCGAGGTTGCTTGACAAGATCGTAATAGTGCTAAGTGCTTTAGTCGTAGGTTTAGAAGCTAAAGGAAGACTAGATTGTTTATTAATTATATTATCATAAGTATGGGATACCACTCTATAAGAGGGAGCCTTAGTAAGGTCAGGAGAATCACCATCAAATGGAACACCATCAATAGAACAAATCCTTTTAGAAGGACTAGTTGGAGTCATGTAAATGATTAGTCTCCTAGGCCTTTGAGGGGCATCAAAGATAGATTGCATTTATAGGATCATCACAACTAGTAGAACAATTATTTGAATACATATTCTTAGCATCGATCCAAATAGGATCAAATGTGGAATAATTATTTGAAGAAACATTCTCAACATCGATCCGAGGAGAATTAGATGTGGAAGGAGGTTCATCATTTGCTAATGCATCATCTCTAGAGGAGAGTGCTTTGGAAGGAACATGAGATTCATCATTCACTAATGCGACATCTCTAGAAGAGAGTGCATTGGGATGAAAAGATTCATCATTCACAAATGCATCATCTCCAAAAGAGAGTGCATTTGAATGAATAGAGGGTAAAATAATATTAAGGAAAGTATCAATGATTTCATCTTCTTGCAACAAAATATCCTCCGAAGCAAGAGGACATTTGAGAGAAGGATCAAAGATATCAAGTGACATAGGCAAAGCCAAATCACCATCACATGCATTAAATGGACTATCATTAATATTTTGAACAAGATTAGATACATAACTAATAAAAGAAGATATTAAATCCATTACAATTTTTTTGGTATTTTCTATGTTTTAGTAATTCATATTTTTGGAGGTCTTTCGAGCGGAATTTGAGGTTAGAACTTGCGTCCATCCCTAAAATTAAACTATCAAAGGCACTTGTATTTTAGGGACAAAACTAGTTCTCTAGGAGACCTTTCCAACGGTGCAAACGGTTCTGAATTCTCAGCATCGAGTCAAAAGTTATGACCCCACCAAGTAGGGGTAAATAAATTATTAGTTTTTTGAAGAACACCCTTTCTTCACGTCGGGTTCACCAAAATGTAATATAGGGGGATTTGCTACTCATGAGTTCTCTTTGTTCAGAGAGCCTCATGGGGTGAACTACCCTATACTAACTCAATGGAACAACGACGAGAGTTTCAGAATTCGAAAGAGCAGGTCATAGATTTTCTGGACCAACTGACAAGCTCTCGGTCAAAGGACGACAGTGTAGGAAATGGACAATAGTGCAGCACGCTGACATCCCAAAGACGTGCTGGTGTCTCATATAGACCAAAGAATGAGAATGTCTTAGAAAATAGAAAAGTGAATGCTTCTATCTGATTGCTAATAACTAACAAAATACGATAAAGTAGTTGAACTGAAGTGAAGTAAAGAATAGATGACAAGGATAAGGAGAAGAAAGGAAGGGAATACTTACAACTGTGCAAATGATGAAGTTTCCAACATGTGAATTCCTTCAATACCTGCACACAAGAGGGAGAGAAAAATTGTTGGGTGGTTGTATAGGGGCCTACCTCAGTCAGACCCCATTTTGGTGTTCCCACCTCCATGGACAGCCAAATAGATAGAGAGAAAAGTAGAAATAAAGTAGATAGTACTAAAGCACTACAAAATCATGTTATGCTACTCAACCAAGTAATAGAGGATAGGAGTGAAAGCTTACCACATCCACCAAGAGCGCTCAAGGCTAATGGGGGAGAAAATGAGAGGAACTCAAGCCTCTGCTACAATGATGTTTTGTTCCACATTTGCTCTACTGAAGTGGCGGAGTGTTGATGTTACTGTTGTGAAGTGTAAAGTGTTTGGAGAGCTAAGAGAGGGCTTAGAGAGCTAGAGAGTGAAAATGGATCAAGAAGAGGTGAATTTGAAGAAGGAGATGAAGGAAACGACCATATTCGGGTCGGTCGGCCAAGGAGGACGTTACAAATCGACCCCCAATGGGAAGTGTAACACCTCAGCAGGCTCCAGACATGAAAATATGTTAGGGATGTAAGCACGCTTCACAAATGTCTTCATGCCACGCGGGCATCCTCGACAGAAGCGCCTCCACCGATGCTCAAAATAGGCGCCAAGTGCGATGCAAGCAACGGACTTAGGTGGAATTAAGCCTCCGAACTTGGTTTTCTAAGGTGGATAAGGGAAAAAAGGGGATTTGCACATGGGGTGAAAATTCACTCTTATACAGATTCAAATATCAATTACTTAGAAAAATGATTCTGTACTCTAAAGAAGAACTTGATCCTAGAGTAGAATTGCATGAAACACCATGCATATCAACATCATTTAAAATTCATATCCCCCAAGGAGACACATGCCTTGTTACACCTAATTTTGTAGAAGAAAACATCCTTGAAGTTGAGAGGTGGTAAGAAGTTAGCACAAATATTCTATGGACCTTAATAGGTGTTATATTGTGCTAGAAAATTCACTTACAAATTAAGCCTACCTCCATATTCCAAGATACATATTTTTTCCCATGTGTCTTGTTTGAAGAAAGTCCTTCGCCAATGAATTCACATTTAATTGACACTTTCTAGATTGAATGAAAAATGTTCTATCATATTTAAAATTGAGGTTATTTTGGATAAATGTTTGTACCAAATCCATAAGCACAAGATCATAAATGTTTTGGTCTAGTGGCAAGGTTTACAATTAAAAAGCACAAGTTTGGAACCACTATATCAACTTCAATAGAAATTTCCATATCTCAAGCCTCAAGGACAACAATTTTCAAAGCGAGAGGGAATAATAAGACTCTTACATCGTAACCTTCTACTCTTCTCTCTATATATCCCTTCCCTTCTTTTCTTCCTAGCCGTTATTCTTCCACTTATCCCACATTTAACACTTTATGATGTAGTATCTTCTTCCTTTCTTATATAATAAATCTAGAACTAATTAGAATCTAACATGTTTAATATGTTAATAATTTGTATTAAAGAATCCTCCTTTACTTTCTACTCCTAATTAGGTTCCCAGATTCAATGGTCCCCTCTATGATGAAGATGGTAGTTCTATAGGCCATTAAGGTTTTTCCCTTTTTTTCTTCTATCTGTTCATACTTATGGTTTTTGCTACTTTTTTTTCCTCTATAGAGCATTATAATGTACTTATTCTCCTATGATAATATAATTATGGTTGTTTTCATCTTTTATTTAAAAATACAATATAACATCAAATTTATAAATTGATACTTTTAATGAAGATTCTCAAATTAATATTACTTTTTTGTTTATATCGAGAAGTATAGATTTTAATATCTTTAAATATTTTAAACACTTTTTTTGGGGATTTAATAGTGGAATAAATTTACCAAGATTCTTTGTTTGATAAGGAGTTGGTTTATATAATAATGATAGGGTGATATATTGCCTACATGAAGATAGGATATGAGGCATAACATGAACAACATGGAGTAATGATATGGTGATTTCCTTTTGATTTGGCTGCATACATTATTATTATAATAAATATGGTGTATATTAATTAGATACATGGTGGAGGTGTTTTATGTTTTATGTAATGCTTAGGTTGTTTCTTTAGAATTTTACTTGAGTGGTTCTTTCTATTCTTGGGTATATCTTCTACTTTAGAGGTTGGGAAAGATAAGAGAGGAGCATTTGGGATGGTTAGCAAGGATGGTTCTATTGATAGGAAACATAAAGCAATTGTGACTAGTGAGGAGATATTGGAAAGATTCACAATATATCCTTGAGTAGGGGATAGTCAACCTAGATTTAAGGATGTGGATGATGAGAATTTGAGAACTTGCTAAGTACATGGATGATACCCCCATTGTGATGATTAGGGATGCAATGACAATATTTAGTGGACCCAAATAATTCATTAGTAAAAATAATATCTTTGATGCGACTCAATACCTAAGTTGCACCACCCTATCATATTTGGTAATAGGTACATATTTCATGATGATATCAAGGGTATTGATAAGAAGGCTACAAAATTTTGCACTATCATCTTGTACATTTTCATGGGTTGAGTGAGAACGTGTGTTACAAGATGATGACTGAATTGAAAAAGGGTTAAAGAAATATTTTTTTTGAAGTTGAATTCAATGTCCATGCATGTTGCTACATGTGAAGTCTTGAAGGTGGCTGTAGTCAACTCCTCTCATCTTGTGTGGAAGCTAGTTATAAGAAATGTGTTCCTTGGAGTAGGGGGAGGGCCTACATAATTTTCTTTCTTGCTCCTTGATTGTTTGTAGATTTAATGTTTTAGATTGAACAATATGTTGGATAGAATATATGTAGTCAATGAACAATAACGTTATTTTTTGAAGGGTTGTTGGTGGTTTCACATTTTCTATATGAACTAATATATTACTACATTTTATGGGGTCATTTATCAATGGTTTGAATAATATGACAATTTATGTATGCTTTGAAATTTTTAGAATGTTTCTAGTTTTAAATGTGTGAGAGGGGTCAGTTTGATGTATATAATTGGTTGAATCTTATAAGAATATGGGGAGAATATTTATTTTTGTTAGTTTGTGGGGAAGAATTTTCTATATGTACTTTAAAAATATATAAAATAGATGAATCTAGTAAACCTTGCACCTACAAGTTATTTGAGCTTTCAATGCTCTTTTTTAGTGGCTCTTGAGTGCCTTAGAATATATTACTAAGCTCCTTTAAAAAATTTAAAATCTATTTAAATACATTATATTAAAATTTATTTCATTGAACAAGTAATGGATTATAGTTTCACTTGCACAAAGCATACAACTAACATTCTACACAAAATAAATCAGACATTTGAAAAAAATAAAATGAAAAATTAATATATATCAAAACATCTTATAAAAAATTGTCACTTTATGACAAACCTTCTCTTTCATATAATATAATTTCGCTAAAATTTTAATTATGTTTTACCAAAAAAAAATTAAATACAAGCATACAACCATCAAATTTAAGTAATGGCTTCTTTGACAAATTTTATTTTATTAGTTTTTTTGTGTTAGAAGCAAAATGTGTTTACCGCCTGAGGTAAGTGTTTCAGATACTTAGTGTAGATCTTATTTATCAACAACAAGTGATGCACTTTACATATAACAAAGGTCGATATGTCTGAGTGGTTAAGGAGACAGACTTGAAATCTGTTTGGCTTCACCTGCACAGGGTCGAACCCTGCTGTCGATGATCATTTTGAATTTTGTTATATTAAATTAATTTTTATTTAGTAATTAATACTACGCTGCTACCTAGGTGAGCAGCCTTGGAATAAATTTTTTTTTTTAATTGGATAAAGAAGAAAAAAACAAATTACATCAGTGAGAATACATGGCCAAATAGGCCACCATTAGGTCATACACAAGAAGCAAGACAAGCTGCTACAACAACAAAAAAAACAACAATTCTAGACCATCATGACATAAAATAGAGTAGGTAAAGCATGCTGCTACAGCTGTAAAAAAAAAAATCTCTACAGTAGCAAAATGTGTTGTAACAACAACAAAACTCCAACAAATACAATAAGAATCTCTCTTCGAAGAAGAATTAGAACACCACTCATAACTAAAACTTGAACCATTAGTCAACAACCATTTAGAAGAAGGTCTAAGTAGCTCAACGTCCAAACGGAAGAATACTCTCCATAGCCTCCAAGAAGTAGCCTCCTTAGCAAGATGTCTATCCGTCAACCAACTGTAACTGTGCTTGAACATTGTAGATAGATATTTTAAGATCATTGTTAGTTTCTAAATAATCCTAGAGCATAGCAATCAAATTTGTAACTTGTAAAGAGAGATTCCAACAAATTATTTGAACTTCAACTTTAAGAGGCTGAGAGATGTTGGAAAAGACAGCAGCGCAACAAAACTTCCAAATGAATTTAAGGATGACCTGCCTGCACATTTGAGTGAGGATCTTATGGTGAGATGAGACACCAAGGAGTGCTATTTTCCATGACCAAGTGTGAGTGAAGAGGGCAGGAAGCAAAGAGAAAAGAGAATGCCACAAGTTCTGAGCATGAGAGCAAAACCAGAAAGCATGCTTTATAGACTCAGATTTAGCACAAAAGGGACATGATAAAGGAGGATGGAGAAATTTGAGGTGGTTACCAATAGGTAGCTTAACATGAAGCATCTTCCAAGCCAAGAGCTAAGATTGTGCATCGGCTTTAGACTTCCAAATTTGATGGCTGATCATATTCCATTTTGCTTGACTAAACTTGCAGTTCCACTTGACATTGAGCCGAGGTGAAAGAAAAATTGAGGGGAGCAACTGTCTATAGATGATTTTGAGAGGAAAGAAGCAGATATTATGTTTATTAGGCCATTTCCAGTCTTTCAAAAAGCTAGAATGACAAGGAGAGGACAAAAGACAAAAAAAATTAGGGGGAACAAGGTGTTGTATTTGAAGAAGAGGCTGTTTAGTGAGAGATGTCAAGTGGAACTCAGTTCATAATTATTTCGAGGACTTCTAGTTGAAGCTGATGGGATCCCATAGATCACGAAAAACTTGAATTCCCTTTTTGAAAAGATTCTTTCCTTTAAAACTTTTAATAGCCCTAAGGGGTTTTCTATCTTGCTGAATTAGACGATTCCACCATATGGAAGAGTTTACAAAGATGAGGCCATGACTAAAGGATTGATCAAACCAAACCAACTTCTTCGAGGTGATTTGCCATGCTTTCCAAATAGAGTTGAATGGAGCAGACCCATTAGTCTTGAAATAGGGGGCCAAAAGGAGCTTATCATTCCACTTGACCTCATCCCATGCATGTTTAGCAGTTGCAGATTTAATGCAGAATCAAACTAAATGTTTCCAAGGAGCCTCTCCTTCCAAAGCTTGCACAATCCATTTGCTGGTGAGACAAATGCCCTGAGTGTATGGGTCAACAATCCCCAAACCACCTCTATCCTTTGGCTGAATGCAATGCAACCAAGATGTGGTAGGAGAGCCCTTCTTGTTTCCCCATTTGGCCCAAACAAAACTTCTAATCAATTGAGTGAGTTGGTTATAGCAATTTTTAGATGGCAGCCAACACGATGAGATGTACACATGACTCGCCAAGAGGATTTTATTGGCAATTTGGATGCGACCAGCCATGGAAAGGAACCAATTAGTCCAACTCAAAAGTTTTCCTTTGAATTTGGTCATAAACCAATTCCACATATCCTTGAGGGAGACACCAATCCCAAAGGGAATACCAAGGTATCTAGTGATTGTACCATGTTTAATCTCACGCCATTCACTAGGGATCCAAGGGGGATGTGGGGAAGGATGAGTCATAATGAATTCAGTTTTATTCATGGAAAGATTGGATCCTGAGATAGAGCAAAATAGATCCAAAACATCAAGAGTATTAGTTACTTCATCTGCTGAATTTTCAATAAACAACATGCTGTTATCAGTAAAATGGGAGTTAAGCACTTTGACATTACCAGGTAATGAAACCTCATGAATAAGCTTAGAAGTGTAGGCATGTTGAAAGAGGTAACCAAGGGCATCAACAGCTAGAACATAAAGGAATGGTTCTATAGGGAAGCCTTGGCGTATAGATTTTTGTAAAGGGAATTGGGGGGAAAGGGCTCCATTGACAACAACTCCTACATTGGCATCAATGAACAACATTTTAATATGCTCTCGAATTTCAGTTCCCAAACCTAGCCATTTTAGCATGTTGAGAATGAAAGGCCAGCGGATACAATCATAAGCTTTATCAAAATCGAGTTTGATAATTAGAGCATCTTGGGCAGATTGTTGAGCCCATTCAGCAGTCTCCCAAGCCAACACCAAATTGTCAAGAATAAATCTGCCACCCAAAAACTAGTTTGTTCTAGCCTAACAATCTCCTGGGTTATATACTTTATTCGATGAGCCAAGGCTTTGGAAATAATTTTATATGAGGTGTTAAGAAGGGTAATAGGCTGCCATCCATTCACCGTGTCTTCATTTTTTCCTTTGGGGTGGAGTTTTATCAAGCCTTGGTTTATGATTGCCCCCAAGGAGCCAGTCTCAATGCCCTCTAGGTAAACATAATAAAAGTCTTCACATATGTGAGGCCAAAGAGCTCTATAAAACTCAACTGGGAGCCCATCAATTCGTGGACTTTTCTCCAAAGCCATGCTATAGAGAGCCTCATCAAGTTCTTCAATGGAAAGGAGAAGATCAAGGTAATTGCTATATTTAGAGTCTATTTTACAAGGAATACAACCTGCAACACTTTCTTCAATAATGGGAAGGAGAGGATCACCAACAAAATCATCAATAAAAAGGTTTTTAAAGTGCTCATAAAATATTTGCAAAATAGCAGATTGGCTGGTATGAACAGAGCCATCTGTAGCTCTTATACTGGAAATATGCTCTTTTTTGTGTTTGTGCTGCAAGAATTGAAAGAATTTTTTTGATCCCCTATCCCCATTCTTGATCCATTGGAGACAAGCACGAACTTGGGATCCTTTTCCTCTGTAAACAACCAATTTGCGGAGAGAATTTTCAGTTTTATCCACAAATTGTTGGAGGGCAGCATTAAGGGGGTTGGCAAACAAAAGAGAACGATTATGCTCCAGTTGGCCCTTAAGGGATTTTTCCAATCTACGAAACTGGGCAACAGCTCTTCTCCCATAGTCACGAAGGAATAAAGTGCAGCAAGAAATAGTTCTCTCCCACCAACTGATCCACCTATCATGTTGAGGCTTTGGTTCAACTTTCCAAATAGCTAAAAGGCCATCAAAGCAATCCTGTTGTTTTAAATGGGAAACATTTAACTTGTATGGAAGATCATTGGGAAGGGCAGGGGAATTAGTAAGGGAAAGGGTGGTAAAGATGGGGAGGTGATCAGAAAGAGTGGTTGAGAGGTCAAGACGAACTAAAAGACCAGCTTGGGAGGGGAGAATATGACAATTTGGGGAGATATAAAACCTATCCAAATGACTCATTCTCCTCAAAAATCCCTCACGACAATTATTCCAAGTAAACCAGTGTGGCATATGAGTGCTAAATTTTCCCAAAAGAGGATCATAGACTCCCAAGGAGTTTTGAGCTAAAGTCCAAGCTTCAAATTCAGTGTGAGAGAGTAAGGAAGAACTGTCCCAGTTGCAATCAGATGGATGCTCAACCATGTTGAAATCACCCCCCAAAATCCACTCAGTAGTAGGGAGATGAAGACGAACATTCCCAAAGCCGAGTTTGCTCGGAAGCAGAGTTAGGAGCATAAATAGAACAAAAGCCATACAAGGTTCCTTGGAAAAGAATAGTAGTCCAGATACAACAATTGTATGGGTCAGATCCAGAAGCCACAACATGTTTAGCAAGCCAAGAGGCAAGACCTAAGACTGCCCCACCACTGCCCTCACTATGATTTGTGTGAAGAAAAAAAGCTTCTTGCCAAATAGATGCAGGAATGGAATCCAGACGGACTGCATTGGCTTTCACCTCCTGAAGCATTATCACATCAGTTTGGTTGTTCTGAATAGAGTTCTTGACATGTTACTTACGAGCGGGGATAGTTAAACCCCGAACATTCCAAGATTGGATGTGAAAATTCATTGTGAAGAGTCAGGAAGAGTTTCCTCATTTGTCATCAACGCAGTGAACTTGTTCTCTAAGGTGCAGGCGTGGGAATCCATTACATTAACCATAAGATGTTTTTCCCTGGAGGGGGATCTAGATCGAGATTGTAAGGGACTAGGTGGCTGAGTTGGGCATAATGACTCAGCATAACTATTTTCTGACAAGGATAGAGATTCCTTCTGTCTTTTAGCAACTCTGTTAACATCTATTGTGTCTACTATTAAAACTTCTTTGAAGGACTTAGGACTGATTGGGGGTTTGAGGAAAGGTGGTGATGATGGCATGGGATGAGCAAGGGGTGAGTGGGTTGTGGGTGTGGTGTGGGGGGCAAGGGTAACAGGGGTAGATTTATGATTTTCTCCGGTGGGAGTGATAGTATTAGGGCTAGAATTGCTTGGAGGTGCTTGCAGCAGACGTGGTTTATGAACTAGGAAGTCTCGAATGAGATGGCCTTCTCGACGGCAATAGAAGCAAGCATTAGGTTTGTTTAAATATGTAATTCGTTGGTCAAATTCAAACCCGGGCCCAAACAATTTAATTGTTTCAGGAAGAGGTTGTGTTAAATCCATTTCAACACATGCTCTTGGTTGCACATGCAAGCTGGCCAAATGAAGGAAAGGGAATTCTACCCACATAGGGTATTTGGACTTAGATATTCCTTTTGGATGGAAGTCAAGATCCCAAGCCTGGACATAGCATATTTGACCATAGATGATCCAAGTGCTATAATGTAAGGCAGCTAGAGCATGGTCTGGATTAGAGAAAGTACATGATATGTATCCTTTGCCCAAACCCCTAATGTTTTCAATAAGCCAGCCCTTTGACTCCAAGTTATTACGAATCCATTTAAAGAAATCTTGTTCAGAAGGTATGCCTTTGAGGAAGAAAAGAATAATGGTTTTTGCTTTGCAATCAGAAATAACTTCAATAATATCATCAGGGAGCTCGAATGAGACCACTTTACCTTCTGAACTTTGTGAGGCAGGGGCTTTGATGATCTTTGTGCTTTGTGGGTTCTTAGCAAAGTGTGGGCATCCTGACAGAGTTGAGAGGCATTGAAAAGTCCAAAGTCTGTTGACTGTGTCTCCATGGTGGCAGAAACTGGTGACTCAGATTCCATTTGGGCAGCACGTGAATCCAACTGAGCTTTTGCTTGTTCATTTTTGGAAGACCCGCGCTCCCTGGCTTTCTTTTTCATGCTTGGAAATTTGATTTTCAAGCCCCTGTGGGCTCCAGCGGCTGAAAACTACTTATGCTCGCAATTTCTATCCTTATTTTTAGCGGTGGCAGGCATAACAGGATGTGCAGTTGCAGGTTAGGGTTTCACTGTTTCTCCTCACACACAGCTTCTTACTTTCCAGTCGACAAGAGAATTCCTACTCCACAATCTCCTCGGAATAACTTTTAGGTAGGTGCTTTTGGCCTCCTAAATTTATGTTAGCTTTACCCAAAACATAGCCTCTACAACAATTCTATTTTAATCACCATTTTTCTTTTTCATATTTTGTTCAAATTTTAGTCTTGCTAGATTTTTTAATAGAAGTTTTCAGTTGCAGGTTTCATGAGGATTGGGGCAAAACATATTTAATTAAAATTTATGCTGCTATCAGACTTCCGGTGGTAGGATCCATTCGGATTTGGGAAATATCAAATTTTGGTCTTAGGGTTCATAGGGATTTCTCATAAAACACCAAATACTATGGTACTAGGGTTATGCCATTTTAAAGCTCTACCATCAGATTGGCAGTAATTTTAAGGTATTCCCTTTTCACTACTATGGAAAATGTAGTTTTCATAACAATTTCTACTGTTTTTCATTTTGATGATGGATCATGGAGTATGATTCATCTCTATTTTTTTTCATTTTGATGGTGGATCATGGAGTATGATTCAAAATGTTGATGTAAAAATTTGCACATAGTGGATCCAGAAATCTTTGAGCACTAATGTGAATTATGTTAAGCATCATACATCGATGATCATATATTGACAGAACTTACAAATTGACAAGTTTTAATATGTATACATAGCACCACAAAAACCATGGTTATTTAAAATAAAACTTATATGTGGTCACTAGTTTGTAGGAAAATCTACAACATTATCTAGAGTGTCAATCTTCTCTAACAAGAACTTATGGTTCTAAATTATTTCTCACACAAAGTGATACTAAAACATAAAAAAAAATAGTATAAGCATGACATATAGGGTTTTTGGCCAAACAAATAACATTCTGTTGTCACATTTGATTCTAACAATTATGCAGTCAACCAATTCTTGTATTGAATCTCTATAACCAAATCATCTTCTTAGAGGCATGTGCCACAACCATATACTCTACTTTTGTGTTGGACAAAGCAACTATTGGTTGTTTTTTATTCATCCAACTCATTGCACCTCCAAAAAGAAAAAAATGCAGCCATTGGTGGACCTTTAACTATTCAAGTCACCTACCCAATCAAAATTAACAAATCTCTGTATGTCCAATGACTTGTCCACATCATTACTACTATGATAAAAAGTAATAAAAAGTTCCAAATAGATAGCTAAATAACATTTTAATGAAAGTCCAATGCTCTCTATTAAAATAATACATAAACCTATTCAAAACTCCAATTGCTTGGATAATATTTGGTCTAGTGCAAACCATTGCATATATCAAACTATTGACAAAAAAAACACAAGAAACATTAGAAATTCCATTGAAAAATCATCATCAAATTTATGAAACATGTCTAAAGTAAATTTAGTGTCAATAAGAAATAGAATACTCACCTTTTTACAATTATGTAAACTAAATCATCACAAAATAGTATCCACATACTTACTCTAATTTAATCAAAGATTTTTGTAAATTCAATATTTGTTGATCTCCATCCCAATAATATATTTTGTAGCCCCCAAATTCTTTTGATCACATGTTCCAAAAGGTCGAGTTTTGAGCTTCTTGATCATCACCTTGTTAGAAACAAATCCACTACCTTTTTCTTTATGCCCACCCCTAGAATAAGATCTTCTTCCTTTGAATCCACCTCTTGGATTATGTGATTGTTCTTGGAAAGTATTTACTTATGAATTTTATTTTTGAACTAAATTTCTTCCTCCTTGCTGTTCCCTACCTCTAAAATTTCTACCTCCACCCCTATTTTTTGATTTTTTTTTCTATTCAACTTATCCTCTACATTTAGAGAAAATTGGTAACACTCTTCTATTGTCCTTAGGCTGATTAGGCTAAGTTCATAATGAATGTTGTATCTTTTAACCCATTGAGATACTAGGCTATCTTCTCCATTTCTTCTTCCCCATGTTTAGACTTGATGGTTAATCTATAGAACTCCTTTGTATGTACTGTTTGACACTCATCCATCTGCATGCTTTGCACATTCAAATTAGGTCAACCTTAAGCAAGAAAACATGAAACTTGTAGCATCTTAGCCATTACAACATTGACGGTTCTCATGAAAGATTAAACATTACTTTCACTTCTCCCATATGAGTTTTCATGACTCATGCAACATCTCCAAACACTCCATGAACTCCAAACACCAAATAATTTATTGTGGACACCTTCAACATAACTTAGTCGGCGAGGAAAAAGCATAACCTAGCAACACCTTCATTTTGAACCACAACTTGTTCTACAAAAACTAGAGAACATCTTGTGGAGAAATAAAAGACATCAAAAGATCTTTAGAAAAACTCTCCACAAGACAATTTACCACTTCATAGAGCAACAAGTTGGTGCAAGCCAATATACATTGAAACTAGCCACCAGACCATATAGTCTTGCACTCTATCACTTCAAACTTTCTTTGTGGAAGGACTAATGATATGAAACTTTGGATATAGAACCTTCACAGCTTAGCAAACTTAACTTTTGATCAACACAACCATATATACAAACACAAATTAATGCAAAGCCAAACTTTTCACCATTGTGAGCATCTTCATAGAAACAACACAAACTTGAAACTATCACAAACAAAAAAACCTTTTTAGTAATCCAAACAACATGAAACTTGGATCATGGGTAAACCCACAAAAGTGGTTTACAATTCAAATGAAGAAGGAAAACTTGTAAAAAATGACCCTATGGCAAAATTTTTGATTTTGGGGGTTCGACTGAACCAAAAAAGGGTTCGCTCAAACTAGGGTTTGAGTGAACCCAATAAATGCATGCACAGACAAAAAAAGAGTGAAAACCCCTTTTGGGAAGGGGGTTTTCTTGAACCAGGGTTCGAGCGAACCACTAGGGGTTCACCTGAACCCCCCTTTGCCCTCATTCTCACCCTTAGGCATTTTGAAAGTCTATATTTTTACACTTCGAAGCTCGGTTTGAGGATGAAAATGGAGGAGTTCACAAACCCAACTGGAATTAGGTAGTTCTTGGAATGAGCTATCCAACGACTATAATTTTAATATATTTTGGTTTTATTATGTATTTGTTTTTTTAGTTTTATTAAACATAGTTTTTTCACCAAAAATCAAACTCTCTATTTTGCACATGTGGAAAAATAGTAGATTATCAAATTTTTTTTAAAAATGAGTGCACCAATATTGAAGTCCTTGATCCAACCAAAAAATATTTGAATTTTGATACATAAAAAAAGTTACATGTTATACGGTCACGCAGTCTGAATTGTAATTGGTTTGACTTTGAAACTTGATTAAAGAAAAAATATCAATAAAAAAGTATCTAACCAAGTTGAAGCACTAGATATCAGAGTTACAAATCTAAATTCGAAAGAATTAGAATTTTATCCTTCATGGAAAATTTTTTATGCGTTATATGGTGAGCGTCACTTTTTAAAAATGTTGTTTTCTAAAAAAAATCTAGTTTTCAAGGGATATGGAAAAAGAAGTGCAATCTGATTCCAAAAATTTTGAAAAAAATATATTTAGAATCTAAAGACCAAATTTCACGAAACTCTAGTTTGCATCATCTTCAAATTCCTCATAGTTTAGTCGCTATAGGTTCCCAAAAGTGAAGATTTAGTTAACAAAAAAATTTCAGTGTCTAATTTGGCCAAAAATTGTAAACCACTATTGTGGGATCACCCTCACACATGTTTTGAAAACATATGAAGCTAAATTCTAAACCACAAGAGAAAAAAAACAACAATGGAGAGATACAAAGCATCTTATAAAGAACTTGGAAACCAAATAGCCAAATAGTAATATTGACAATCGAACTACAACAAATTCCAACATTCTTCTGAAATCAATGAAAACCAATCTCACACTTTTGACATCAATGACAACCAAACTGTAACAATTTCTGCCTTTGGCATTGATGGAAAAACCAATCTGACACACACACTTCTCCCCCTTTGACATCAAGGGAAAAGGGAAACTTTCTCTCCTTTAACTTCTCCCCCCTTATAAGACAAACTCCCCCCTAAGGAACACAATGCATACTCTCTCGTTCAATTTCTAAAATAGCTTATAGGCTCCCCCTTGTCAGCAACAACCACTACCTACTCCCCCTGAGTGGTAGCCACCATCAATATAGGAAAAAATGATATAGCTTTAATTAATCCTCCTAGACAGATGCACCAACTATGAATCTAGCAAGGAGGGACAATTACCCCTAAAAACTACTAGAGATACTCAAATGTATCATTTTCAAGAGCCTTTGTGAAAATGTCTATAATTTGATTCTTTGTAGGAACATATTCCAACTTGACTTCTTTATTTGCAACCTTCTCTCTCATAAATTGATACTTGATTGATATGTGCTTGGTTCTAGAATGCATCACTAGATTCTTAGAAATATGTATAGAAATTGTATTATCACACAAAATAGGAATAGGCTCATGACACTTTATCTTGACATCCTTCAATGTTTGCTTCATCCATAACACTTATGTATAGTAGGATGCTACAACAATATACTCTACTTTTGTAGTGGACAAGGATATTGAATCTTGCTTCTTAATATGCCATGAAACCGATTTGCTTCCCAAAAATAAAGCACCACCACTTCTATTTCTTCTATCATCAACACAACTAGCCCAATCAACATCAATGTACAAGCACTCAGATCAAAGTCATTACCATTTGGATGTACCATAAAGTGGATAATCTAGAGTACTCTTCAAGTATCTAAAGATTCTCTTGACTAAATTCACATGAGTTTCTTTAGGATTAGCTTGAAATATTGTAACTAAACATACCACATACATGATATAAAGTCTTGAACCAATTAGATACAACATGCTTCTAATCATAGATCTATATATAGCCTCTAATCAGCCAGGGAAGACCCATCATATTTTCTCAAATGACAACCAATAACCATGGGAGTACTAATTGGTTTACAATCTTCCATCCCAAACTTCTTGTACATTTCCTTATCATACTTTTCTTGAGAAATAAAGATATGATCACCTAGCTGAGTAATTTGAAGACCAAGAAAGAAATTGACAACTCACCTATCATAGACATTTCAAACTCCTTCTACATCTCTTTAACAAACTTCTTACACTTCCACCAAAATTTTTGTCATCAACATACAGAAAAACTATTGTAATTATTTCATCCTCAATCTTGAAGTAAAGATTACTATTTATGGTACCTTTCTTGAATCCTTGCCAAAACAAGTACTTATCCAACCTTGCATACCAAGCCCTAGGAGGCTATTTGAGACCATACAAAGCTTTTTTGAGTTTGCATACCATGTTTGGTTCTTTTGATAGACAAAATCCATTAGGTTGCTCTATGTAGACTTCCTCTTCCAAATATCCATTCAGGAAAGATTATTTGACATCCATTTGATACACTTTGAAGTCCTTGTATCTAGAAAAAGAAAGAAACATTATGATTTCTTCCATTCTTCCTACCAGAGCAAAAGTCTCCTCAAAATCATTACCTTCTACTTGTGAATAGCCTTTACACACCAATATTTCTTTTTTTCTTACAACTTCACCATCTTCATTCAACTTATTCTTGAATATCCACTTAGTTCCTATCACATTCTTGTTCGCAAGCCTTGGATCCAATTCCCAAACTTTATGATTCTTCTCAATCTGAATCAACTCTTCTTCCATTGCTTATATCCAACCTTCATCTTTGATAGCATCAATTTTTTTTTTGGTTCTACCTTTGATAATAAACAAAAGTTTACTTGTTCACTTTCCTTTGCAAGCCTTCTTTTGGTCAAAACTCCTTCATTCTTATCTCTAATTATCTGATCTTCTGAATGATTTATTTGAACATACGTTGTAGGATTCTTTCTAATATTTTTTGTTGATTCTTTGTTCTCTTCATTTTATTCTTTCTCATCTTCATATGAGTAGGGAGGTGCATCATATCCATAGTCCTCAATATCATTCATATTTTGATATAGATCTTCATCAACTTTCATATTAGTGATTTCAACTATCCTTTGCAATATATTAAATTGTAGCACCTATATGCTTTACTTTGAGATGGATATCTTAGAAATATACCTTCATCATCCCTTGAATCAAACTTCCCCAAAACATCTTCATCTCTTTTGATGTAACATTTGATTCTAAAGACTCTAAAATACCTGATAGTTGTAGGTTTTCCATACCACAACTCATAAGGAGTCTTAGTGTTGTTTAGTCTCAACAATTTGTTGTTTAGAATATTTACTACAATATGAACTACTTCTCTCCAATAAACATCAGGAATAATTGCTTCCATCAACATGGTCCTTTCCATCTCTTGAGCAGTCCTATTCTTCCTTTTGACTACCCCATTTCACCGAGGAGTTCTAGTAGCAGATAGATGCCTCTTTATTCCATGTTTATTCAAAAAAAATATTGAACTCATTTGAAGTGAACTCACCTCCTCTATCAGACCTAAAACATTTGATATTTGCATTCATTTCATTTTCAACTGGATTGAATTGAGAATCTTGAATCTACTAAAAGCATTAGATTTATCTTTCAAGAAAGTAACCTATGTCATCCTAGATAAATCATGAATAAAAAGCATAAAATACCTCTCTCCCTTTAGAATTTTGTTTTTGGTAGGTCTACAAAAATCAGTATGTACCAACTCCAATGGTCTACAAGAAGAGTATTCTTTAGACTTGAAAATTATCCTTGTCTTCTTACCAAACTAACATTCCTTGCACACCGTACTTGCAAGCTTGATTATCTTAGGCATATCTCTTAGTACATGCAATGAGATAATCTTCATAAGAAAGTCAAAGTTAATATGTCTTATTATCCTATGCCACAACCAACAATCACTTGCTTGTCCTAGAAGACAAGTTATTCCATTAACATCTCTTAGATTGTAAATATCACCAATTGTCCTAGATCCTTCAAAAACCAGTTGACCAGACTTTTCTTTTCTTATTTCACATCCACTTTTATTGAATATAAGATTGCCTCTATTTCAGCATATTTGACTCACACTAAGAAGGTTGTGCTAGAGGCCTCTGATATAAAAAACATCTTGTGTTCTTATCTTTCCATCAATATTGATAGAACCTTTTCCATTGATCTACACTAAAGTATCATCTCCAAGATTGACTATGCCACCATTCCACTTAACAAGTTTGATAAAATTTCTCTTATCTCCTATCATGTGGTTGGAACAACCACTGTCAATCACCCATGAATTAGCCTCATATTTTGCATGAAATGTAACTAGTACACACAACACTTGGACCTTTCACTTTATCTTTAGTCTTCTTAACAGCTAAAAACAAAACTTCATCCTCATTATCCAGACCACTAGATTCATCATCCTTTGTAGAGCATGAATCTTCCATGGAGTAAAGAATCTTCTTAACTTTATTTATTTTAGGTTCTTTGTTTCTCTTTTCAAATTTTTTTAAGGGATATTTCAAAGAAAAATGACCAACCTCTCCACACTTGAAACATTTGAAAGGTAGCTTACCTTTGTACATGTCGGTACCTCTCTTCAACTTTCTTACAAAATTTTCTTCCTCTTCATCAGTGTCAATATCCATATCAGATTCTTCATATGTTTCTTTTTACTTTATTTCAATGCTTCTTCCTTCTTTGGACATTCTTTGTCAAACTCTCTCATTTCAAATGCAAAAAGGGCACCATACAATTGATCCATTGAAAGTTTATCCACATCTCTAGCTTTCTCAACAGAAGATGTAGACACCCAAAATTGTCCATGTCATAACATTACCTAGTTGATACATGACCTTGTAAGACATGTTGTAATGTTTTACCCTAGGTCATTACATTATCCCACCTTATCCCATTTATCCCACTTAATCACCTTTCCAATTAATTAAATACATATCATTTATTTAATTAATTCCTCTTCACATGTCTCAAAATAATTCAAATTAAATATTTGAATTAATCCCTCACTTATTACCACATTGCAACATGTGTCACATGACTACAACTCTTCACATGCACAAATAATTTAAATAATTTTATTATTTAAATTATGAGATTCCCACTCACATCCTAATTTTAGCCTCATGTCATAACCCACTTATTTGTGCATCATAGGCATCTTTTCTCTTCAAAATAAATAAAATAATCCCACTTATTCCCTCACATCCTAATTTTAGCCTCATGTCATAATCCACTTAATGTGCGTCATAAGCACTAAAATCAACTTTTAATCCTAGCCATGCACATCACACATTTGAATTTTAATCTTAGCCATCAAATCAAATCAACCTTCTCTTATAAATCAAGCCTTTCACATGCCATTTGCAATCAACCTTTTTCTAGTATCGTTAATCTTCCAAAATTCTTTCAATCTTCTAATCTATCTATCTATCTTCTTCTGGGTATGTACAGGATCATGATGGGCCAAAAAGTGGCAATATGATGGGTATTTGTAGGGTATCTAGCTGACGAATTTTTTTTTACCCAAAATTGATGAAATGAAAAGGGTTTTAAAAGGATATTCTCAAATTTCCACCAATATAAATTATTTTTTACTTTGAATTTAATAAATAATTATTATTCATGGGTATGTGCAAGATCATCATGGAAAAAACATGCCCTTAAGTGGCAATGAAAATTCAGAAAAATCAGAGTTAGGCAACTTGACATAAAAATTTGAATAAGTTATCTATATTATTTCAAAAATATGTAAGAATAGAATTTGTGGAAAATTGAATGTAGTTTCTAAACTACTAAGTTTATTTTATTTTTTTAAAAGTCTATTTGGTGAAA